>CAUYLG010027025.1:0-41572 GCA_963573385.1 Cacajao melanocephalus
AGTAACAAAATGGCAGGATCAAATTCACACATAACAATAATAACGTTAAATGTAAATGGCCTAACTGCCCCAATCAAAAGACCACAGACTGGCAAACTGGATAAAAAGTCAAAACCCATCGGTGTGCTGTATTCAGAAGACCCATCTTACACGCAAAGACACACACAGACTCAAAATAAAGGGATGGAAAAAGATCTACCAAGCAAATGGAGAGCAAAAAAAAAGCAGGGGTTGCAATTTTAGTCTCTGATAAAATTAACTTTAAACCAACAAAGATGAGAAGAGACAAAGAAGGACACTTCATAATGGTGAAAGGATCAATACAAGAGCTAACTATCCTAAATATATACGGACCCAATACAAGAGCACCCAGATTTTTGACTCCTCTTAAATTCTTTTGCTGCATTTTTATATTTAGATGAAACAAACAACTAGACAAGAAATTCAGTCAGATGTCCAAACCAGAAGATATATATTTTCCCTGATACACCCAGACTGTCCTTTTAGTCAATGCATCCTTTCTGGGGCAGTTAATCTCACATGTAAAACATAATCTCAGACAACAGGGACTAAAAATTAATGTTCATATGAAAGAAATGACAGCCTCAAAGAAGAATCAGATAAAATAGTACTACTTCTTATACCCCAAATCTTATGTAAAAAGGTCCCCCAGAGAACCACTTAAACAAGGGTGCCTAATTCATTTTTCTTATAAATTAAGATTAATGATTCAACACCTCTAAGATTTTATAGAAAAGCAAGTGGAAGAGCTTGAAGTTAAAGTGGGAAGAGACTGGTGGCCAAATCAGAAGTTTGGCAAGGCCCTGCAGCTAAAGAGAATATAAGTTAAAAGTGAGAGCATATATAATGCAAAAAACAGGAGCATTTTAATGTCAGCAGAGAAATTATATTCTCTGTTAAACTCAATAGACTTCTTTTTTTCCTACTTTTATTCCTGGGTACCATATTTTGATCACCTTATTTTGGTTATAAACATTGATTGTGGCTCCTTATCTTCTATAGTTCATGTGTAACTTCTTTAATCTTCTCTATTTCTTTTACTATTCTTGCTAAAAATATTTTCTAACTAGTACATAAATTGTTTTCCAATTTTGACATCTGCTCACTTGCAAGGTTGCTTCCATGATAAACACTCACTCCATCAGTGCTTGACAATCACCACACAAACACACACAAAATCAAATGTGATCTAGTTGTCTTAGGCAACAAGAGATAGAAAATCTGAACATTCTTATAACTGCTAAGGAAAATGCAGAACTAAAATCCTTCCCAAGAAAACTCCAGGGCCAGACAGATATACAGCTTCACTGGTAAATTCAACACAACATCTAGAGATGAAATAACCATCTGAAACACTACAAGACAGAAAAATTTCAGGACACTATCATAAGTTCATGCTTGTGTACAGACGTACAACCCTAAACAAAATATAAGCTGTTCAAAATCAATGATATATAATATATATTATAATGATGTGGGGTTTTCCCCCCACAAACAACTGGTTTAACATTAGAAAATCAATGTAATTTATCATATTAACAAAAGAATACTCACAAGATAAAAACTCCCCATAAACCAGAAATAAGGGTAAATTTTCTTAATATAAAAAAGGGTATCTACAAAAGACTTGCTGGTAACACCATATACAATGGTAAAATACTGTTCCCCCAGTTTGTGGACATGACAGTGATATTTATTATCACCATTTCTGTTCAACACTGAAATGGAGGTCTTACCAATGCATCAGACAAGAAAAAAGAAAACGAACACTATAAAAATAGGAAAGAAGGAAGTAAAACTGTCATTGTTCACAGATGACATGATTATATACGTAGAGGGTCCGAAAGATCTATAACATTTAATACTAATGAATTTAGAAAGAATGTTGACTAAGCAATTAATATACAAAAACAGGTCACATTTCTTATCAGTTAAAATTAGAAGTAATACATTTATAATAGCATGAAAAACATCAAATACTTAGGACTAAATCTAACAAAAGATTTATAAAACCTCTACTATACATCACTGCAAAGAAAATGTAAGAAGGACCTCTCAATAAAGGAAGAGATACCATATTAATGGACTGATTAAGAAACTCAATTTAAATTCTTCCTACACTGATCTGTAATTTTTTTGTTCCTAAAATTAAAAAGGAAATTCAAAGACCTAACATAATCTTAACAGTAACAAGATTTACACTAACAGAAATCAACATTTATTATAAGGTTATGATAATTAAGAGACTGCAGGTGGCACAAAGCTAAATAGTTTAATGAAACAGAAGAGCCTAGAAACAGATTCATACATATGTGATCACTTAAAATAATGAAAGCACCAATGCAATTCAGTGGCAGAAATAGTCTTTCAATAAATGATTCTGGATCAATTATATATTGGCATATTAAAAAAATATCTCATTACGTGCAAAAATTAAATCAAAATGGATCAGACCTACATGTGAAAGGTAAAATAATAAAGCTTCTAGAGGTCCCTTATGACTAAAGGATTAGAAAAATTTCAATGGGTCACTAAAAGCACTACCTTAAAGGAAAAGATTGACAAAGAGTTAAAAAAATTCTATCCATCAAAAAGCACCATTTATAGACGGGAAAAGGGAAAACAAACTCAGTGACGACATCTGCAATACATATAGCTGATTAGAGATATTTCTGAAATACATAAAACTTCCTTTAAATCAATAATAAAACAAATAGAAAAATGTAAAAAGATATGAAAAGACACTGCACTGAACAAGAGAGTCAAAGCAATAAGCACAGGCAAAAATGCTGAAAATCACTCATCAACAGAAAGAGTTAGTATAAATAAAATAATAATCATCAATAAAATCATGAGATAACTTTATACTTATCCACACTATTCATAATTTAAAAGACAGATAATACCAAGAGTTGGTGGGAATGTAGAAAAACTGGGGTACTAATTGTCTCCTATACTTCTGAAACTGTTTAGCAGTATCAGCTGAAGACTAAATATATGCCTACCTTATAACACAGCAATCTCACTCCAAGAGAAATGGGTGCTTATGTCTGACAAAGATGTGCAAAAATATCCACAGCAGCTATACTCATAAAAGATCAAAACTGTAAGTGACTCAACAGTAAAATGAAAAAATTGTTGTATACTCACACAATGGAATACTACATAGCAATTTTTAAAAGCCACCTGACTGATCATTAAGCTAGACTCTTAAAATTGATACCCTACTCAATGTGTTTTACTTCGAATAAAAATTAAATAGAGAGGTCAGGTACAGTGGCTCATGTCTGTAATCCCAACACTTTGGGGGGCTGAGGCAGGATCACTTGATGCTAGGAGCTTGAGACCAGCTTGAGTAACACAGTGAGACTCTATCTCTACAAAAAATGTTTAAAAATTAGCTGGATATGATATCTTAGACACTTGGGAGGCTGATGTGCGAGGATCGCTTGAGCCTAGGAATTCAAGGCTACAATGAACTATGATCATGCCACTGTATTGCAGCCTGCACAACAGAGTGAGATCCTGTCTCAAATAAAAGAATATTTTTATAGACTTTCCCCATTTCTTTACTGAGTATGTTTCTTTTTAAAGAGATAGGTCTCATTATGTTGCCCAGGCTGGAGTGCAGTGGCTAGACATAAGTGCAGTCATAGTGCACTATACCCCCCAGAACTCCTGGGTTCAAACAAGTGTCCTGCCTCAGCCTTCCAAGTAACTGGGGCCACAGGAATGCACCACTGTGTCTGGCTTTTTTCCTTTTTGATGTGAAGAATTCTTAACATGGTAGGAAAATCAGCTCTTTGTGATATTAAGTAGAGAAAACAAGCAGTGATAGAGAGATATCTTAACAGTGTAGGAAGGTCCCTCCTACTTCCTTAAGATAAGGAATATGTAAACATGTTCGTGTGCTGATGGTAATGATCCAGTAGAGAGAGAATTTGATTATGCAAAAGAGAGAAGAGACAGCTGCAAGAACAAGATTCTCTGCAGACAAGAAATAATGACCTTCAGTATACAAATGGAAGACTTGGTTTTCAACAGGAACAATGGTAGTTACTCCCATTACAACACAAGTGAAACTGGAGTTTTGGGGTAAAAGTATAGTTACATAGGTGTATCTAAAAGTGGAAAAACAAGGAAATCCTTTTCTGGGTGCTTATATGAAATATGAAGTGAGATCATCAGTTATGACTGAATAGTGGACGGCAGTGAAGGTTTGAGGGGAGGGAAAAATTCTTAAGAGTGGGAGAGTGAATTAGGGAAATGTAGTAGGACTGTAGGCAAGAGTATGGCACCATCTATGATTTATGCTCATATGTAAAAAGCACAACTTTGTGCTTTTCTTCAGCCACATTCTGCTTTTTACAAACCATGAATGAAATAGCAGAGTTTGGCTGCACCAATGTTGGGAGATTTTGCTGTGAAGAAGGGGCAAAGGACTTGAAGATGTGCTACCAAGTAAATGTGATGATAAATCATGGAAATTAAGCTAATACGAATAGAAAAATTGAGACAAGGGGCAACAAAGTAATAATGTCAAATGACTGAAGATCCAAATGAAGTTGAGTTGCTAGAATAGGAGTGAATGAACTGAGGGTTGTCATCACAGAATGGGATGCTTAAATTGATATTTTAGAGGTGACGAAAATATTAATAATAATAGACAATAAAATCTAAAGTATTATCTTGGAAGTAAGTAACTGAGTTGAAGTTGAGGGCAGGACAGTTAGAAAAAGATCAAGAAACCAACAAGTCAGGGTGTTGGAATAACCATTAGTGTGGTTTTTGGACACGAGTAAGAATGATAGCATGAGTAACAGTGGCAAAATGACAATGGGCCTTGGTACTAAAGTCTTCAGTGACTAAAGCCAGATTGATGAGAATACGAGATCACCACAAACAGGGAGAGATAGTAAGTCGAATAGTCTGACAGTAGGGTAATAGTGAGGGCTTCAGAAAAACTAATAAGTAAAAATCATTTAGGTAAGAAAAATTTAAACACAAGTGCTTTTTAAAAAACACTAATTGTTTACGAATTACATATGAAGAATAAACACGAACTAGAAGTGTACAACAAAACCAACATCTGTAGTTGCCTAAAAAGGGAAGAGAATAGAAGCAAAACATTATAATAAAGTTGAACTTGCAAGGTGAACTTCAGCTTTTTCATAATGCTCTATCAGTTCAGTAACAGATTGGAAAAAAAGGAAAATAATCATAATCAGGGCAGTAATACTCAATTCATGGAACAACTGTCACAATGTGCACATGGTTATTAGATAGGCAGCATTAAAATAAGATACATGCATTGATGAATGGTTTATTATTTTAAAAATACACAAATCCTTTACATAAAGTTTATGGGCAAGAGAAAGTATATGTAAAAATTTCAAATAAGTAGCAAGGTTCTTTTCTTTGACACAAAAGAAGTATAAGACACCATTCCTGTATATCAGACAGGTTAAATACTATTAAGGAAATAATTCAGTTATACTTGAGTAAGTAATAAATCAACAAGTAGATAATGAGGATACATTATTGGGGGGAAGCATACAGATTTCAAAATATAATGTTTTTAACTTACAATGATTAGTAATATAATGAATCTTGACAGCTCTAAAGTTGGAAACATTTATTGTAAAAATCACAAATATTTCTAAAATTCTACAATTTAAAAAAGGAATACTCAAAAGCAGATTATACATAGTATATTTTAGATCTTTATTATTTATGGGTTCTTCAAAGATTAACTCAATGCAAAGAACAAATACAGCTTTCATTTTTCCACCAACACAAACACATTAAAAAATATACTTAAATCTCTTCTCAGCTTATACATTTAAAAAATTTAATATAAAATAAGAAACCTAAAAATACATAAGTACTTTAAGAACAATTCAATCAACTGCAACACAATTCAACTGCATACAAATATAAGCATCAGAACCTTAAAGTACAAAGATAAATAGTATCTGTCCTCATGAAGCTAAGAGCATAGAAAATCCCTTAAGTTTTAGATATACTGTAAATCAGTGTTTCTCAAAGTGCAGGCCACAAAGTAGCAGCACCAGAAACATCAGAATTACAGGCATACCTCAGAGATACTATAGTTCCACACCACTGCATAAAGTAAATTTGCAATAAAGCCTGTCATATGAATTGTTTTGGTCTCCCAGTGCATGACAAGTTATATTCACATTATATTAAGAAATAGCATATATCTAAAAATACAATGTACAAGCCTTAATTTAAAAATACTTTATTGCTAAAAAAATGCTAACAATCATCTAAGCCTTCAGCAAATTGTAATATTTTTGCTGGTGGAGGGTCTTGCCTTGATATTGAGGGTGGTAGTTGTTGAAGGGTGGGGTACCCATGTTAATTTCTTAAAATAAGACAAAAATGCAGTTGGCTACCCCCATTGTCTCTTCCTTTCATAAAAGATTTCTCTGAAGCATGTGATGCTGTTTGATAGCATTTTACCCACAGCAGAACTTCTTTCAAAATTGAAGTGAATTCTCTCAAACCTTGCCACTGCTTTATCAACTAAGTTTATGTAATATTCCAAAATCCTTTGTTGCCATTTCAACAATGTTCAGAGAAATCTTCCCCTACCAGGTGTGGATTCCATCTCAAGAAACCACTTTCTCTGCTCATCTATAAGAAGCAACTACTTACTTGTTAAAGTTTTATCACAAGATTGCAGCAATTCAGTCAAATCTTCAGGCTCTACTTATAATTCTAGTTTTCTTATTATTTCTACAAATTTGCAGTAACTTCCTCCACGGAAGTTTTGACCTGTTCCAAGTCATCCAAGAGGGATGGAATCAACATCTTTCAAATTCCTGTCAATATTGTGACCTCCTACCATGAATCATGAATGTCCTTAATGACATCTAGACTGGTGAATCCTTTGCAGAAGGTTTTCAATTTACTTTGCCCAGATACATCAGAGGAATCAATATCTACGGCAGCTATAGCCTTATAAAATGTATTTTTTGTTTGTTTGTTTTGAGATGGAGTCTTGCTCTGTTGCCAGGCTGGAGTGCAGTGGTGTGATCTCGGCTCACTGCAACCTCGGCCTCCTGGGTTTCAGTGATCTTCCTGCCCCAGCCTCCTGAGTAGCTGGGATTACAGGCACACAGGACCACACCTGGCTAATTTTTTTTTGTATTTTAAGTAGAGACAGGGTTTCACCATGTTGGCCAGGCTGGTGTCAAACGCCCGACCTTGTGATCCGCCTGCCTCAGTCTCCCAGAGTGCTAGGATTACAGGCATGAGCCACCGCACCCAGCCTGAAATGTATTTCTTAAATAGTAAGACTTGCAAATTAAAACTATTCCTTGATCCATGGGTTACAAAATAAATGACAAGTTAGCAAGCATCAAAACAACATGTCTTCTTATACATTGCCATCATAGCTCTTGGCCAGCTAGGTGCATTGTCTACAAGCAGTAGTATTTTGAAACGAATGTCTTTTTCTGAGCAGTAGGTCTCAACAACTGGCTTAAAATATTCAGTAAACCATGCTGTAAACAGATATGCTGTCATTCAAGCTTTGTTTTTATAGTTATAGAGCACAGGTTTTGTTACAGTTACAAAGCACAGGCAGAGTAGACTTAGCATAATTCCTTGGATTTCTGAAATGGTAAATTGAGCATTGGCTTCAGCCAAAAATCACCAGCTGCATTCGCAACTAACAAAAAACTCAGCCTGTACTTTGAAGCTTTGAAGTCAGGCACTGACTTCTCCTCTCTAGCTGTGAAAGTCCTAGAAGGGATCTTTTGCCAGTAGAAGGCTGTTTCATCAACATTGAAAAACTGCTGTTTGGTGTAGCCACTTCAAGTAATGATCTTAGCTAGATCTTCTGGATAACTTGCTGCAGCTTCTGCATCAGCACTTGCTGCTTTACCTTGCATTTTCTTTTCTTTTTTTTTTTTTTTTTTGAGATGGAGTCTTGCTCTGTTGCCAGGCTGAAGTAGAGTGGCACGATCTCAGCTCACTGCAACCTCTACCTTTTGGGTTCAAGCAATTCTCCGGCTGAGTGGTGGGACTACAGCCATGTATAACCACGCCCAGCTAATTTTTGTATTTTTAGTAGATACAAGGTTTCACCATGTTAGCCAGGATGGTCTGGATCTCTTGACCTTGTGAACCACCCACCTCGGTCTCTCAAAGTGCTGGGATTACAAGCCTGAGCCACTGCACCCAGCCTACCTTGCACTTTTATGTTATAGAGATGACTGCTTTCCTTGAACCTCATGAACCAACCCCTGCTAGCCTCACATTTCTCTTCTACAGCTTCCTCACCTCTCTTAGCCTTCTCAGAATTGAAGCACAGTTAGGGTCCTGCTCTGGATTAGGCTTTGGCTTGAAGGAATGTTATGGCTGGTTTAATCTATCTAGACTAGTTCAAAATTTGTCCACATCAGCAATCAGATTGTTTTGCTTTCTTACCATTAGTGTGTTCACTGTAATAGTACTTTTCATTTCCTTCAAGAACTTCTCCTTGGCATTCACAACTTGGTTACCTGTAGCAGGAGGTCTAGCTTTCTCCCTTTATTGCCATTGGACACGCCTTCTTCACTAAGTTAATCATTCTGACTTTAAATGAGAAATACGAGACTTGTCCTTTCACTTGAACACTTAGAGGTCACTGTAGAGTTATTAACTGGCCTAATTTCAATATTGCTGTATCTTGGGGAATAGGGTGGCCCGAGGAGAGGGAGAGAAACAGGGGAATAACTGGTCATCAGAGGAGCAGTCAAAACACACACATTTATCTATTGAGCTTGCTCTCTTGTATGTGGTTGTGGTACCCCAAAACAATTAAAATAGTTACATCAAAAACCAGTGATCAAAGATTACTATAATACATTAACAATAATGAATAAGTTTGAAATATTGCAAGATTTACCAAAATGTGAGAGACATTAAGAGTCACGAAGTGAGGACATGCTACTGAAGAAAAAAAGGTGCTGATAAATTTGCTCAATGCAGGATTGCCATGAATCTTCAATTTGTAAAAAACATAGTCTCTGTGAAGTGCAATAAAGCAAAGCACAATAAAATGAAGTATGCCTGCCTGTCCTTTGCTTGTTCACAGAATACGCTGCTTGTTAAAGCAAATTTCTGTGCTCAATTGGAAAACTATTATAACAATGTAAGAATTTCAATATTTGTAAATGTTCTTTTGTGACTGTTATTTGCACAAAAGTTTGAAAATCAACCCTTTAAGAGTAATTGCTACTATAAAATAATAAAGGTGAAAGGGATTTCCCCTTCTAATTATAAAAATTTTGACTTAAAATAGATTTTTAAAATCGAGTAGATTAAAATGCTTAATAGTTTCTTTAAAAATATTTGCCTAATGTGGTTGGGCACGATGGCTCACGCCTATAATCCCAGTACTTTGGGAGGCCAAGGTGGGTGGATGACGAGGTCAGGAGTTTGAGACTGGCCTGACCAACATGGTGAAACCCTGTCTCTACTGAAAAATACAAAAATTAGCCAGGCATGGTGGTGCGCGCCTGTAATCCCAGCTACTCAGGAGGTGGAGGCAGGAGAATCGCTTGAACCTGGGAGGCAGAGGCGGCAGTGAGCCGAGATTGTCCCACTGCACTTCAGACTGGGCAACAGAGTCAGACTTCGTCTCAAAAAAAAAATTTGCATAATGTTTAAACTTTATTATACTGAGAACACTTCACTAATGGGCATCACAACTGAAGAAATAAGATAAACTTAAGCAAATGTAAGCTAACAGACTTACAGTTGGTGATATCAGGTGGTGCATAGCCATCATTCATATACATACTTGTGGGTTTTGCCACTTTCAAATAAACAAAATCAGATGTGTTCTTTAAGGCAGTTACTGCTTCTTCGTGAGTAACTTCTTCTAAACATACATTATTTACCTAAAAAAAATCCCAAAAGACATTTACGACATTTCCACTTGTTTTCTCAGTTTTGCAAACAATTTCTCAAAAAGAAAGGGAAAATAAGAGCGTGATTTAAGGAAAATAAAAGTATGTGGAAAGAAAATACCCATGTTTGGTGTCTATGATATCAGTAAGCTGTTTATCATGACATGTGAAGTTGCTGTACGTTAACAGAATAGCCCATTTTGATTCCAGCTTCCATCCCTCCTATCCTCCCAGTCTTGGTTTTTCTCTCTTTTTAGGCATTTAGGAATGTGTGTAGATGTTTTAGACCTTTTTTTCTTTTTTAAAAAGAAATGAAAACATATTAAAATGTTTGTCCTTACATTAGGATTTTTAATGTAAGGTACCTTAGAGACTGTTCCATGTTGGGACACAAATTAATAGAATTACTACATTGTAACAAACGGTTGTACAGTACCGCATTGTGTGGCTGTATCATAATTTATTAAATATTATCATATATCTGTTAATATTCCCATATTTAAATTGAAAAACTATTAGAACACAATTGAGCACAGATATATGAATTGTTCTCGTAAATGGTTTTTATACTCACTACCATAGAACATGAGAGTGACTGTCTACTTAGACCTTTGACATTAAACATTATCAATTAATTTTAAAAATCTGTAAAATGATGCATGTTTTCATTTATACATCAATTAGTTTTATATTTCTACCTTTTTAATACTCAAGTTGAAATTTTTTTCAATTATTTGTTGGCCATTCATCTACCTTCTGTATAAACTATAACTGATTTTTAGGTAGTGATATATCCTGCAGCCAGCACTAAACTAATTTATTAGTCCTATTAGCAGGTTCCTTAGAATATTCTATATACGATATGATGACATCTGCAAATATAGTTTTATTTCTTCATTTCTAATCTGAATTTTTTTTCTTTTTCTTTTCTTATTGCCCTGGAAAGAATCTCAAGTATAACACTGATTAGAAGTGGTAGTTTGTGTCTTTCTAGCAATCCGTCCATTTCATCTAAGTTACCTAAGGTATTAGCACATAGTTACTCCTAATAGTCTCTTGTTTTCCTTCTTTCATTCTTGCTTTCAGAGATTTGAGCCTTCTCTCTTTTTTCTTGGCTTGTCTAAAGGTTTGTCATTTTGTTGATTTTTTTCAAAGGACCAACTTCCAGTTTTGTCTATCTTCTCTATGACTTTCCTATTACCTATTTCATTAATTTCTGCTCTAATCTTTATTATTTCTACCCTTCTGTTTGCTTTAGGTTTAGATTGCTCTTTTCTTTGATACATTTTTTTTTTGCAAAGAAATAAAACATTAATGTTTCTGTTTTAAATTACCATGTACTAAAACATTAACTTTAATATATTTTTCATTTTCCTATTTGTACGTTTATAATTGACAACAGCAACTGCTAATTTTTTTTCACACAAAAATGTGAAGGTCACAAAAGACAAATTTCCCCCCATTGATTATTAACATTGCTTTGCAGAGTCTCAGCAGCATGGTCATTTTTATGGCTCCACATTACCATGCAAAGCATTTATTACCACATTACCATGCAATATATATATTATGTATTTGAAATACATATTAAATGGCTGTTGTATACTGTTTCTTTGGTTGCCTACAATAAGCCATGCATCCTGCTACTCATACCCTTGTAAAAATCTCTTCCTAAACTGAATTTTGCTTGGCCACATAACTAGCTTTAGCCAGTGAGGTACAGTAATTGTGAAGGAAGAGAAGACTGATAAAAGCAATACATTGTTGCTTGTCTTCTTGGAAAGTTCTCTTTTGGAACCTAGCTACATCCTGCATGAAACTCAACCTAGCCATGCAAAGAGGCCACTGGAGAATTAAGCACCTGGCTTACAGTCCCAGCTGAATTCCCAGCTGAGTGCCAACTTGCCCACCATATGTGTGAGCCAATCTAGCAATGGATTTTGCAGCCTAGAAAAGCAAAGACAAGCTGTTTCTGCCAAGCCCTATCCCATCTGCAGAACTGTAAACAAATACGAGTAGTATTTTTTTAGCTATTAATCTTTGTGCTTTCTCACATATCACTAAATAACTGATAGAAGAGCTGACACAATTTGCAGAGGGATTCAATGTGGAATGTGAAAGAAAGATGATGATCCCAACATTTTAGACTAGAGGAAAGTTATCTGATCATTTACCAGAGTCTTTACCTACACGTTAAAAAACAGTGACCTTTGTAATGAATAATAAAGAGGAGAAAATATACAAGAGTGTGTCCTGGATTACTTCAATGTTTAGAGGTTAGGAATATGAGGAGGCACCAGACATCAGAAAAGAAGATTTAAGAGTGGCTACTAAGAAGAGAAATACCAAGATAAAGGGTAACTGTTAGGCAAATGAAGAAGTGTTAGAAGGAGGAGGAAGATGTGTCAAATTCCAGCCAGATAAGTCAATTAAGACAAGGACTGAGATTTGAATGATTTCAGTGTAATTATGAGATCAAAAGCCTCAACAAAAGTTGATTTAAGAGAGAATGAGTTTTGCCACAATGGTATCAGCACAAGTTGCTGTCTCCTACCACCAAAACCAGTTCTAGAGAAACCATAAAGCAAAATATGGTAGCTAAGAAATTAAAAAGTGAAAGTGAGAAAAAACAAGTGGAGAGAGAAGGCTGTCTTGACTCTGTATTTGTGTGTAAGTGGTGGTGAGATGGTGCTGGTTATAATTTGAGGCAAGAGTGTTGATTATAGCTGTGAAAGGATAAGTTAGAGATATATAGTTCAAGTTCTGCTCTTTCCTTTTCCTCATCAACTAAAAAAACAAACAATCTCCTTGCAACAATAAATAGTACTGAACAAGATGTAGAACAAAGGAATCTTTTCTATATTGTTGTTGTAAATTTTTACAAGCAGTCTGGCAAACAATAGGACGGTTATTTAAAAAGAATGCTACTAGTAGGATAATCAATGATCCAGTAAATTCCACGCTTAGGTAGACAATTCTTCTACATGTTCACCAGAGCACACAGCAGGTCTTCCTAGGAAAATTATTCATAATACCAAAAAAGAATGTGACTTAAAATAGATTTTTTTAAACCAGTACTTCCTAGATTTTTAAAACCAACTTACTACTATGCCAGACCCAGCTGATGTGTCTTTTCAGATTCTGCTAGGCCTTGGCTGCTTGCTCAGTGGAGAGTCCTGACTCCTACTACTTTCATCTTGTCTCCTGCCCTTCCCAGTTTTCTCAGCCACTTCTGGCTGGGACAGGGCATGGCCCTTCCCAGTTTTCCATGACATGCTCCACACAGTAAGAGCCATAACAAGTCACAAACCTATGTCTGACCTGTCTATACCACTGCAACTCTAGGTCTTCCCACCATTTTTGGGTTTGGGTGAAGTGCTGTGCCATGGAGCACAGAAGTTGGCTTCCCTAGAAACTGCCCAGGGGAGTTGGGTAACACAATCCAAAAGCTTGAGACAATTAACCCCTAGGGGTTAGATAAGAGACAGGAGAATGAAAAGGGCCAGCAGATAAACCCATCTTTTTTTTCTCTTGATGGCTGGATGTAAGGTTTATGATGGTTGGATGGTGTTCTACAGTGTCTGCCTGGAAGACTGTTCTACATGACAAGCAACAGGCTACCTTATAAAATTATAGCCGGTAACATTCTACCTTCTGTTGGCTCTAGCTCATTCTCTGCTTCACTTTTCATTTTTACTAACTCTAGCTTTCTTGAGATCACATCTCCCAATAACACCTTAGCACATTAGCTTTCCTTCAGATTCTGTTTTCCTAAGGAACATGGACTGAGGCAGTTATTGATTGATATGGTCTATCTCTGTGTCCCCACCCAAATGTCATCTTGAATTGTAATACCCACATGTTAGGGACAGGACCTTGCAGGAGGTGATTAGATCATAGAGGTGGCTCCCCCATGATATTCTTGTGATAGTGAGTGAATCTCACAAGATTTGATGGTTTAATAAGCAACTGCCATTTCCCTTGCTGGCATTTCTCTCTTCTGCTGGAATGTGAAGAAGGACGTGTTTGCTCCCCACTGCCCACCCTACCGCCTCCATGATTCTAAGTTTCCTGAGGCCTTACCAGCCATGGAGAACCGTAAGTCAATTAAACCTCTTTCCTTTATAAATTACCCAGTCTCGGCTAATTCTTCATAGCAGTGTGAAAACAAACTAATAAATTGATGAAGTCTGAACAAATAAATTGCAGTATAGTCATACAGTGGAATATTATGTAGAGATAAAACGAATGAACTTTTAGGGTTTACTGAGACCTATATATCATTAAGCAATGATATGGGTCTTGGTAAAATAGTACTGAGTGAAAAAAAATACTGAAAGTCTCTATATAGTGCAATAGCATTTTGAAAAAGCTTCAAAACAACACTAAATATTTAGGCATATGTTTGTAATTAACCTTTTGTTTTGCTTTTTTCCTTTGAAATGGGCTCTCACTCTGTCACCCAGGCTGGAGTACAGTGGCACAATCACAGCTCACTGTAACCTTGACCTCCTGGGCTCAGGTGATCTTCTCACCTTAGCATCCCAAGAAGCTGGGACTACAGGTGTATACCACCATGCCTGGCTAATTTCTGTATTTTTTGTAGAGACAGGGTTTTGCAATGCTGGGCAGGCTGGTCTTAAACTCCTGGGCTCAAGCAGTCTGCCTACCTCTGCCTCCCAGTGCTAAGATTATAGACAGGTGTGAGCCACCATACATGGCCTGATTTAATAATTTTTAAGAAGCAAAGGACACTCTGGGAGGCCAAGGTGGGTGGATCACCTGAGGCTGGGAGTTCGAGACCAACTTGACCAACATGGAGAAACACCATCTCTACAAAAAATACAAAATTAGCCAGGCGTGGTGGCGCATGCCTGTAATCCCAGCTATTTGGGAGAATCGCTTGAAACCGGGAGGCAGAGACTGTGGTGAACCAAGATGGTGCCACTGCACTCCAACCTAGGCAACAAGAGTAAAACTCTGTCTCAAAAAAAAAAAAAAAAAAAAAAGCAGCAAAGGAATAAGAAACACAAAATGGTTGATGTTCTAATTCTTGTATTGGGTAATTCATTATACTATTAATTGAAGTAAAACAAAAAAAAAGGTCATGCATAAACAAATGATGACGTTGTTTTATAAACCTAAGGATAATAATGAAACACTTCTGCTTCTGTGCATGTAAGCCCTCAACCCTTCAAGAACAACATAGGAATAAAAGGAAAAGGGAGGAGGAGCGGGCAGAGAAAACAGAAATGACAAATAAAGATATTACCAAGAATCACTTTTAGGATTTGACACAGCAAGTCTAGTATTTACTAATTTAACATCATTTAGACCTTTTTGGTATGTGGAAATTCCAATATCTATTAGAAAAACACAGACAACAAAATGATTTAAAAGACAACAGGTTTCTTATACTCACTGCTAGAAGTTTATCTCCAATCTGAAGTTTGCCATCCTTATGCGCTGCACCTCCTTCAATTATTTTGGTTACATAGATGCTATTATCCCCAGGAATATGCTGATTTCCAACACCTCCAGCAATGCTGAACCCAAGACCTGTTTGGAAAACACTAGTTTTAGATTCTTATCCATAAATATGAACTTAAGCTCAGAAAGAAATGGTTGAAAACTAGAAGGTAGTAGTCCCATCACAGTACTATTTTTAAAAATTATCTGCTAGTATATGTTCCTTAATCAAGGGACAATTATAAATATGGCTGTTCCATAGTTACGAATAGATTCCTTTTATCCTTCGGGCTCCTTCTCAATATCTTTTTGCAAATGCACTTGTTATTCCAAAGTGACATTGCAAAATTATGTTTTACTTTTGTTTCCATCATAATTATGCTTATCTACACTTTTAATATTTTCACAAGAATAGAATAATTCAAATAAAATAATAACTGGTGGTGGTGGGCAGAACCAACAGGCTTTAAAAATGTGACTACTTTTGTTCTTTTTCAATATTCCATGAATTAACAATTTTAAATAAGGAATTTCTGTAATTCTTAAATCCCATAGCTTCAATATCAGATAATTTCTTAGCTCTCCATTCCTTTTTCATTTCATGAAATCTTCCCTCTTCCATGAAGCCACATATTGAAACTAGTATTTCTAATTATCCTCAATCCATCAATGTTTTCAAAATTCAGAAATCCCATCTTCATAATCATTTACTGCAGATGTAACTGCTCATAATATATATTATAAATACTTCTTAACTTAGCCTGTGTATCTACATTTAAAGTACTTTGTAGATTAATTATCACAGGTTAATATCAATACTATACTTAACTTCAAAGTGTTCAAGAACACAAATATTTCACTCTTTTAATGCGAGAAGTCTTCAATATAATAATATTTAATACAAACAGGAACAAATCTACTTATAAAACAAGTACAGATTTTGTTCCCTACTTTTAAAAACTCTTAAAAATATGCTAAGCAAATATTGACTATAAAAATCGTATAAAACTTATAAATTTGTATTTATGCTCACAGCAGTAAAATGTATAAAAGTATGCATAGATAAACCTAAGAACTTTGGGCTAGGTGCAGTGGTTCACATTTGAAATACCAGCAATCTGGGGGGCTGAGGGGAGAGAATTACTTGAGCCAAGGAGTTTGAGACTAGCCTAGGCAATGCAGGGAGAACTCTGTCTCTACAAAAAATAAAAATATCAGCTCAGTATGGTGGTACATGCATGTAGTCAATGCTACTTGGGAGGATTGCTTCAGCTTGGGAAATTGAGGCTGCAGTAAGCCATGATTGCACCACTGCACTCCAGCCAGGGTGACAGGGCAAAACCCTGCCTCAAAAAACAAACAAACAAAAAAACCTGAAGCATAGGAACTTTTCAAATACTGCAATCTTGGCAGAAATGCAAATATTCTAAAATTCTATTTAAGATTAAAATCAGTAGAGATAAGAGAGATATTAAAAATCCTCTCAAGATCTGTAGAATATTACTAATATTGTTAACCTTGGAATGTACGTCACAGATAAAGTTCATAGGTATGTTTAACTCAGAGATTTCTTACTTAAAGATTTATCTTAGTTTGACTTACCACATACCTTTAGGACCTTTAATGAGCTTTATTTCCATTATTTTTTCTGATACTGGTTTCCGTCTTTTTACATACAAGCGTACGATAGACCCTGCTTCTTTCAATGCTTCAACTGCTTTGCTATGTGTTACATCACGAACATCTACTTCATTTACTCGTAATATACAGTCATTGACCCTGAGAAAACAAATAAATATTAAAAATAAAAATTAAATATAAGATAATTTAAATATTAATTTTCTACTTTACCAACTTTTTGTTACTTTTATTTTTAAGGTAACAAGAATTATAAATAATTCTGGAGTAATTCCAAAAAACATAAATGAAGAAAATATACCAAAAACAAATACAAACATTTCCCAAGGGCCAGCAAAAGGAACAACAAAAAAAAAATAGTGCAAAGAATAGATAATACAAAAATATTAAATAATAATTACAGCAACCATGTTTATGCTTATTGCATGCTTAATTCTGTGTAGGCATTAAGATATACTTTACGAAAACAGCAGACATTTATTTAGCACTAACCACATGCCAGGCACTTTCTTGGTGTTTTAACCCTCATGATACCTGTAAGCTAAATACATATTTTAAACCCTATTTTACTGATGGAGAAACTGAAGCACAAAGAATTTAAATAACTTTCCTAAGGCCACCCAGATAATAAGTGACAGAGCTGTGATTCAAAGATAAGAAAATTGATGCTCAAATAGTCTGAATAACGAGTTTAAGATCACAGAGATAGTGTGAAAACTGAGATAAACTAAAAATAATTTTTTGAGTGCCATTTCCAACCTACATACTAGACTTAAAAGAACAAAGTTATTTTTTGAAATTTGTATAAAGTTGAAGATTAGGTCACTTAGTTCAAAGGTTTCTTAGGTAAAGAACTTATAATTTACCACGGTATTATGTTTTTTAAAAGTTTGATTTGTTCCTAGTCTTAGCCATTTCCCTAGTTCTGGTCTCTGTGATTACATGGCATTCCACCAGGAAAAAAAGATGGTCATCTCAAACTGGATAGAGAAGGTAAACAAAACATAATTAAAATATTAAAACTGGTCCTGACAAATTTCTATATCGAACAGAATCAGGAAGTAAATGTCTACATTTACATGAATGGTCAAATGATTAATTTTTATATCTATTTCATTAATATACCACCTGTCATATCCAGTGAGAAGCTTAGAAATCGAAAAACTGCATAATGCACCAACAGCTTTAAAATAAGATGCTGTTTTTAACATACTATATAAACTCTTTTGTCCTAAAACTTCAGGCTATTTTAACAACAAACAAGGAAATATGAAAAATGCCATAATTTATGACACCCCCCCACCCCCGCCAAGAAACCAAAGTTTCCAAATGTATCTTCCAAAATGGAACACTAAATTTAAACAAAGACAAATGTTATTTTCATCTATTTAATTAAGAAAATATATTATTTAAAGTTTGCATATACTTTACTCTTTGTGGTGTGGGATACAACATGGATATGTGATCCTCTATCCTCCATATCTTAAATAAGTTTATATACATGCTTCCCAACCACAGAGGAAATGGAAAATATTTTGTGAGCGTATTTGAAAATACAAAGGGAAATTCATGATTTCTATAAATATGCTCACAAACATTTCAACCATCAACCAAATTTATTATTCAAAATGTTATAATATCTAAGATTAAAAAAAACTGGACTTCTAAATGAAAACAGGAAAACAATGCTTACACATAATTATCTCATTCATTGACTTGCATGTTGTTAAAGCATCTACCCTATGTTAGTTACTACGATAGTGTTTGTTATGTGTATCTATCCCTTGTCCAGTCTGCTTCAAGAAAAATACACAAAGTAGATTCAGCATCACAATATAAAGTGCAAAGCATACCGCAGTCTTCCATCTTGGGCAGCTGCTCCCCCTGTGATAATTTTGGTAATGAAAATACTTGAGTCATCTCCAATGTGTGGGTTGTCCGTACCTCCTGCAATGCTGAAACCAAGCCCTGAATTTCCCTGAGGATAGAAGAAAAAAAATGGACATGAATATGATTTATCTTTATTGACAGGTTCCTGTCATTAAAGGATGCAGAAACTGTACTAATGTAAGGAACACAACAAATAAAGGTGTATGTGTAATATAAAGATTCTAAATTAAATGGACATGTTCTAAAGGAAAGTCCTTCAGAGGCATCACCTGCTGAGCAAGTGAGGTTCAAGAAAGCATATCAAGGACTTTTGAAGTCTACTGTACAGTTCTTTCTTTAAAAGTATGTGCAGCTTGTCCTTGGATTAGTCACCCATCTGCAGAGGTGTCACTATAAGTCTGTTTCTTTTAGACTGCACCTCAGCCATGATTGGTGGGGCACATCTCTATTAAGAGACAAATGCTAAAGAGATCTTCCTGCTGTTATTTCTGAGTAGGTAAAATCAATATGGGGAGGCGATGGTGTTTTTCTTCTGCTAACTTGCCATCAGCTTATTTTTAAATGACCAAATTGTAGCTGCTAAGTGATAGCTGCCATCAATCCTTGACATGTTTAACCAATATACCTGATTAGCAAAAGGTATTTTTTAATACTCAAAGTCCAACCTGATAACTTAACATTGGTGAATTTTCTTGTAGCAAAGTAAATTTTGCCAAAGCAGCTCTACTTTTTCTTGTTTTATGAACTGGAGAAACTGGATTTCTGAATATTTTCTTCACAGAAAGGTTTCAACTGCCACAAAAAGTCTTTAAAAATAATTGATTTAAGCAATGGTATTAAAAAATGTTTATATCTGGAAGAATGTTCTAACTGGATTTCAGGCAACTCAAGTAAGCAAATATATCTGGACCTATCATTTAACTGTTAGTATTAAATAGCGTAATCACTCACTCTACCACCATTTGTCTTAAAATTCTATTTTAATTAAAAAATGTTTTTCAATCTAACTTCATGAATTACCTGAATCTTAACAACAGTATCAGTGGATGATGGGAGGTTACCCAGTTACTTAGGTACTCAAGTTCTTCAACCAGTGAAAAATACAATGTATAGTACTGACTAAACAAAAGGAATTTAAAAGGCCCTGGGAAAGGATAAAAAATGAATAAAATAAAAAGGAGACATCACAAACTACTACATCAAAATATGTACAGTACATTAATATTGTGCTTACTTGAATGTTACTCCAGTAGCTACCTAACTTGAGCAGGTGATCCGAATTTAAGTAGAAGACAATAAAGATACAAATGTAAAAGATTCTCTCAGATTTATTTTTCTTGGATTCCAACACAAATCTAATTATCTAGGATTTTAGTCTGGAATATACAGACATTTACTTACTTAAGAAATCTGCTTGTGTGGAACACTAAATTTCCATAAAATGCTAGCTAGATAAGGTGGCATTACTATTATAACATACAGTAACAACTGAATGCAAATATTCTCTGTTTTTTTTGAGACGAAGTCTCATTCTGTCACCCAGGCTGAAGTGCAGTGGCGCAATCTTGGCTCGCTGCAACCTCCACCTCCTGAGTTCAAGTGATTCTCCTGACTAAAGTAGCTGGGATTACAGGTATACTCCACCACACCTGGCTAATTTTTGTATTTTTAGTAGAGATGGGCTTTCATCATGTTGGCCAGGATGGTCTTGAACTCCTGGCCTCAAGTGATCCACCCACCGTGGCCTCCCAAAGTGCTGGGATTACAGGCATGAGCCACCATGCCTGGCCTGAAGGCAGATATTAAGGAGAAAACATATCTCAAGAAAATTTACACACTGTACCCTTAAGTCATTTTCTGATTGGAGGAGTACATGATAATAAGTTTTTAATACAGTTTTGTCTGTTAGAACTACGCTATTTTGCTAGAAAAGAAAATTGACACAATGACCACGTTTACTAGTATACTACTTACTTAATACGAACAATATTTCATTATCACGTGCATATAAACAATAAAACAAAATTAAAAACAAGAAAAATCTGAGAAACTATTACAATCTAGAGGGGTCTAAGGAGACAGGATAACTAAATGTAATGTGGTGTCCTGGATGGGCCTCTGGAAGAGAATAACATAAAACGTAAGGAAACAGAGACTTTAGTTAATAATAATGTATGAACATAGGCTTATTGGTTGAAACAAACGTACTCTAGTAATGTAAGATGTTACAATAGAGGAGGCTGAGTCCAGGGTAAATGGAAACTCTTGGGATGATCTTTATAACTTCTTTGTAAATCTAAAACTATTTTAAAATAAAAGGTTACTTTAAAAAATAAGGTTACTAAAGCAAAGGAACATGTTTTGAAAATGTCTTGGCCAATTTTATGAACTGGGAACTTAGAAAATATCATACAGTTCTGTTTTTTGAAAGATCTCCGTTGGATTCTATATGAAAAAGCAGTATATGCAATTTGCAATATGCAAAGTTCTTTAAAACAGCAGATTAAGATAATAGTTTTTACCCTTTCAAGTGTGATTTCTTCATATTCGTAATCTGCATCTGTGCCATTAACCTACAAGGAAAAAAAGAAACAGCTCAGAAACTTAAGAGTGTAAAATATAAAATGGCAAAACAATATTTTTCTATGATTTATTAATGAAAACCTGTTAAATGCGACAGTAATCAAACAAAATAGCTTCATTTTAATAATTCTGGGGAAAATTTTCAAGGAATGGAACACAAATGTGATTAATGAGTTGACAACATTCGTGGTATCATGACTTTCAAATCCAGGAAGGGTATATCAGCTTTTAATAGTTTTGACCTCTGATCCTTCTCCGCCTTGATCCACATATGTAATCAGTTGCCAACTCTTCCAGATTTGAACACTTTAATTTTCCTGAAAATAATCACCTCTTCACTCTCATTTGTAACACCTTTCTTCAGGCCTTGTTAAATCTCTGGAATGGAATAGTGTCAATGCAGTCTGCCTAATTGTTTAGATTAGTATTCCCCACAGCCCAAGTCAATGTGTTTTAAACAGGATCTTTTTAAAGCCCATAACACACTTCCTCTAAAACTTTCAAAACTTTCCCTTCCTAAAAATATCCAAACTCTACAGCCTGGTAATCAAGTCTCTGAATGAACTGACCCCAATGTACCACTCACCTTCATTCTTCACCTTCATAAACCTTACATACCACCCAGTCTGAATGACTTGCTCTTTCCATTATATATTCTGCAATTTTCCACCTCTATATCTGGAACTTTTGTGCTTCCTTGGTCACAAATTTCACATACATGTTTTGTTTCAAAATCAGAGTCACCATTCAAGATATCTTGCTCACAATTTATCTCACTCCAATTTATTTCCTAGTCTCACCTGAAAGAAGTTAACTTCTACAATAATGGCCGCTAGTGAAACAAGTCACTGGAATCAGATGAACATGGATTTGAATCCTTGCTTTAAAATTTCTAATGATATGAAGCTGATCAAAATATGTAAATCGGGCCAGCCGTGGTGGCTCAAGCCTGTAATCCCAACACTTTGTGAGGCCGAGGCAGGTGGATCATGAGGTCAAGAGATGGAGACCAACCTGGCCAACATGGTGAAACCCCGTCTCTACTAAAAATACAAAAAAATTAGCTGGGCGTGGTGGCATGCGCCTGTAGTCCCAGCTACTTGGGAAGCTGAGGTAGGAGAATCGCTTGAACCCGGGAGGCAGAGGTTGCAGTGAGCCGAGATTGTGCCACTGCACTCCAGCCTGGTGCCTGGTGACAGAGTGAGACTGTCTCAAAAAAAAAAAAAAAAAAAAAAAGGAATACAATATATGTAAATCAAATGGTGATTGGATAAATTATATTTCTGAAGATGCCTCTCATCTTCCATTCCAGACATCCTTTTGCAATATGACTAAATCAACCTACCATCAAAAGGCATCTCTTTCCTCTCCCATTAGATCTAGGCAAGTTCTGTAACTAGCTTTGACTAAAAATAAATGTGGCACAAATGATGCTATGTGGTTTCAGAGGCTAGGTCATCTGATGCCTGGTAGTATTTGCCTTTGTCTTAGAATGTATTTTCTTTAGAATCCAGCAGCTACAACATGAGGAAATCTCAAACAGCCTACAGGGAGATCTAAACAAAGGAGAACCAAAGACATTGGCCAAAAGCCCCAGCTACACTCCTACCCAGCAGTCAGCACCAACTATCAGCCATGTGAATAAGGCTATCTGGACGTCCCAACCTTTTCCAGTGCCTGAAACTGACACCGTGTAAAGCAGAACCATCCAATTCATTATGAGAAAAAATGAACTGTTGTTCTTTTAAGCCACTAAGCTTCAGGGTAGTTTGTTATGCAATGATAACCCACAAGAGAAATAACAAAACCTACATAAGCCACTTTGCTTTCTTAACCATACTATAAAATGTAACCCTTAATTCAAGTCTGATATAGGGACCAGGAGTTTCTTCCCTGAGAACTTTTGAAACTCATCTCCACTACCCTTTTGGGTTAATTCTCCTGGATTCAAATCCTATTACGACTTTGTTCCCTCTTCTTTCTTATCTAAAGACATTTTCCTCTTAGAGATTATATATTATAAAAGTATTTACACAGAGAGAGTTGGGATTTCACTCTGATACCCAGGCTGGAAGTGCAGTGGCATAATAATAGCTCACTGGGGCCTCAAACTCCTGGACTCAAGTGATCCTCCTGCCTTAGCCTCCTGAGTAGCTGGAACTATAGGCACATGCCACCATGCCCGGCTAAGTTTATTTTTATTTTTCATAGACATGGGGTCTCACTATATTGCCCAGGCTCATATTTAGACACACACACACACACACACACACACACACACACACACACAACGTAAAATTTCTTAATCTCAGTTTAGGAGGAGTAACTTCAAGAGATGTGTTGATCCTGTCTATGCATCTAGAGTACAAGAGGGTTACACATGTGTATATCCTGCCCACTTGACTGGAAGTCCTTTGTTATGAGTAAAAGTAAAATTATTATTTGCAGCAATATCCCCTTTCTTATTCTAAAGGTTATTGGTATCATCTTGTTTCTTGCTCAAGACTTGCTAAAAGTCTATCAGTCTTTACCAAAGCAGTTTTAACATTATCGATGAGTCTATTACATTTCATGGTATTACTTTCTGCTTTTAACAATTCCTTATTCTTCTGATTTTCTAAAAAAAGATTTTTGAGTTGAATGCTCAATTTATGCTTACTCTTTTCTGTTTTTAAAAACCTCAAACTTTATAAATTTTCCTTGACATAGGGATTAGGACAAATCCCACAACTGCTACATGGGGCTCCATTTTTGCTCATTTGTTTATTTCTAAATATTCTAAAATTTTATTCTGGAAAACATTTCCAAATGAGTATGCTTATACAGCCCTTTTGGCATTAACATAAAATTCTGATATTGTGACCTTAAGATTTGCCTTAAGGAATCTGAGATTTTTCACCTTTAAGTTTCCTCACAAGGTAGGTGCTCAGTAAATGTTTCTGGTGCTTAATTAAATGCCAATTCATGTAGGGTTCTAAGCAGCACAGAAAGGGGGTTTCTGAGTAGCACTGGGTACTTTTAAAAAGGTGAAACATGAGGCAGCAGATATATAGACCATTAGTAACTTTATTCCTTAATCCTCAATAACGTAAAACTGCTGATACTTTCAAATACCAAGACAATTCAATAACATTAAACATATTCACACTGAGCTTCTAAGGGCCAAGAGTTTATCATCAAAAACGTGTGTGTGTCTGTGTGTGTGTTCGTAAGGGGGGGGGGAGAACATCTAAAATCTACTCTCAGCAATTTTCAAGTGTACAATACATTGTCATTAACTCTAGTTGCCATGTTATACAACACATCTTGTGAAGATACTTCTTCTAGATTGAAATTTTATATCATTTGACCAACGTATCTTCAATCCCTCCATCCTCAGGTAACCACCACTCTACTTCATGCTTTCAGTTTGACCTTTTAAGATTTGATCATGCAGTATTTGCCTTTCTGTGCCTGGTTTATTTCATTTAACATAATGTCATCCAGGTTCATCCATGTTGTCACAAATGACAGGATTTCCTTATTTTTAAGGGCAGAACAGTATTCCACTCTGTATATACACCACATTTTCTGTATCCACTTCGTGTGCCAACAGACACTTTGGTTGTTTCCGTATCTTGGCAACTGAGACTAATGCTACAATGAACACTGGAGCCAGGTATCTCTGTGGTGTATTGATTTTCTTTCCTTTGGATATATACTCAGAAGCAGGAAAGCTGATCACATAGTTATATTTTTAAATTTTGAGGAACCTCCACACTGTTTTCCATAATGGCTGTATAATTTACATTCCCACCAACAGTATAGAAAGGTTCCCTTTTCTCTACAGCATTGCCACCACTTATCTTGTCTTTTTTTATATCAGCCATCCTAATGGCTGTGAAGTGATATCTCATTGTGGTTTTAATATGCATTTTCCTGATGATTGGTATATATTTTTATATATACTTGCTGGCCATTTGGTCTTTTTGTGTGTGTTCAGTGTCTTTTCAGGTTCTTTGTCCATTTTTAAAACTTGGGTTGTTTCCTTGCTATTTATTTATTTTTATTTTTTATCTTTTGGAGGCAGCATCTTATTCTGTTGTCTAGCCTGGAGTGCACTGTCGTGATCACAGCTCACTGCAGCCTTTAACTCCTGGACTCAAGCAATCCTTCCACCTCGGCCTTGTGAGTAGCTACGACTAGTGGCATGTGCCATCATGCTCAGCTAATTTTAAAAAATTTTTCTGTGGAGATGAGGTCTCAGTATATTGCCCAGGCTGGCCTCAAACTCCTGAACTCAAGTGATTCTCCCACTTTGGCCTCCCAAAGTGTTGAGATTATAGATAGGCATGAGCCACTGGTCCTGACATGTTTTCTGGCTATTGATTTGAGTTCCTTATAAATTTAATAACATTAACCCCCTTATCAGACTTATAGTTCACAAATATTTTCTCATTCTGTAGGTTGTCTCTGCATTCTGCTGACTGTTGCTTTTGTTAGGCAGAAGCTTGATGCAATCCCATTTGTTTATTTTTTTTCCATTGCCTATGCTTTCAGGTTTCAAAATATCTGCTCAGTCCAACGTCAAGAAGCTTTTCCCCTATGTTTTCCTTCCTTCCTTCCTTTTTCCTCTTTTTCTTTCTGCTCAGTCCAATGTCAAGAAGCTATTCCCCTATGTTTTCTTCCTTCCCTCCCTTCCTCCCTCCCTTTCTCCCTTCCTTTTTGAGATGGACACAGTCTCAATCTGTCACTTAGGCTGGAGTGGAACAATCTGGGCTCACTACAAACTGTGCCTCCTGAGTTCAAGCAATTCTCTTTCCTCTGCCTCCTGAGTAGCTGGGATTACAGTTAGGAGCCACCATGCCTGGCTAATTTTTCTATTTTTAGTAGAGACAGGGTCTCACCATGTTGGCCAGGCTGGTCTCGAACCCCAGACCTCAGGTGATCTGCACACCTTGGGCTCCCAAAAGTGCTGGGATTACAGGCATAAGCCTCCATGTCCTGCCGCTTTTCCCTGATGATTTCTTTCAGTAGTCTTAGTGTCTGTTCTTAACATTTAAATCCTGAATGTATTTTAAGTTGATTTTTGTATATGGTATGAGATAAGGGTTCGATTTCATTCTCTGCATGTGGATGTTCAGTTACTGCAATACTATATAATGAAGAAAGTGTCCTTTCCCCAATGTGTGTTCTTGCTATTTTTTCTGAAGATCAGTTTACCATAAATGTGTAGACTTATTTCTGGGCTCTCAATTCTACTTCATTCCATTGGTCTGTTTGTTTTTATGTCAGTACCATGCTGTTTTCATTACTACAGCTTTGCAGCAGACTTTGAGATCACGCAAAATGGTGCCTTAAACTTTGTTCTTTTTGTTCAAGATTGCTTTGGCTATTTGAGGTCTTTTGTGGCTCCACATGAATTTTAGAAGCATATTTTCTACTTTCATGAAAAATATCACTGAAATTTTGAAAGGGACTACATTAAATCCAAATATTGTTTTGGGTAGTATGAATGTTTTAACAATATTAATCTCTCCAATCATGAAATGGGGTATCTTTCCATTTATCTGTGTTTTCTTCAGTTTCATTCATCAATGTTTTATAGTTTTCACTGTACAGATATTTTACCTTTTTGGTTAAATTTATTCCTAAGCATTTTATTTTATTTTTTGGTGCTATTGTAAATGCCATGAAATGAAAGAGGAGACACTAAAACTGATACAACAACAGAAATACAAAAGATCATAAGGAACTACCATGAACAATTATATGCCAACAAATTGGTTAACCAAGAAGAAAGATAAATTCCTAGAAATGTAAACCTACTTAGACTGAATTAAGAAAAAATAGAAATTCTAAACAGAGCATCACAAGTCTGATTATCAATAATCTGATTATCAGTAATCAAAGATCTTCTATTAAAGAAAAGCCCAGAGTATGGTGAGTTCATGACTGAATTCTACCAAACATTTAAAGAAGAACTAATACCAATCCTTCTCAAACTGTCCCCAAAAACTGAATAGGAAATACAAAACTCTTCTCAAATTCTTTCAAATTTATTTTACAAGGCCAGAATTACCCTGATCCCAAAGCCAGAGAAGGACACTATAAGAAAAGAATATTTCAGGCTGATACACCTGATAAACATAGATTTTAAAATTCTCAACAAAATAGTAGCAAATTCAAAGCACATTAAAAGGATCACTTACCATATCAAGAGAGATTTAACCCTGGGAGGTAATGATAGCTCAATAAATGAACATCAACAAATGTGACATACCACATTAACAGAATGAAATTTAAAATTTAAATTTTATTAAATTTTGGCTGGGTGCGGTGGCTCATGCCTGTAATCCCAGCACTTTGGGAGGCTGAAGTGGGTGGATCACCTGAGGTGAGGAGTTAAGAGACCAGCCTGGCCAACATGGCGAAACCCCGTCTCTACTAAAAATACAAAAATATAAAAATACAAAAATTAGCCAGGCATGGTGGTGGGTGCTTGTAATCCCAGCTAGGTGGGAGGCTGAGGCAGGAGAAATGCTTGAACCCAGAAGGTGGAGGTTGCAGTGAGCTGAGATCGCACTGTTGCACTCCAGTCTGGGGAACAAGAGCAAAACTCCCTCTCAAAGAAAAATTTCAAAAATCTATTAAATTTTAACCACTTTAAACAGTAACATGTGGCTCATGGCTACTTTACTGGATGGCACAGCTCCAGCTAAATCATTCCACTAAGCTCAACTTTGTCCTTCTAAAACACAATCACACAGTCTTTTTCCTTTGCTTTCTCCCTTCTCTCCCTCTCCTAACTCTCCCATCTCTCCCCCACTCCCACCCCCATTTTTGGGGGCTATGATTGGTACTACACTAAATTTACAGATTACTCTGGGGAAAATGAAGATTTTTACATTATTTTCCTGCTCAGCTCCACGACCTGTTCTCTACTTAAGTATTCTTTCATGCTACTCAGTAAAGTTTTATAGTTTTCTTATTACAAACTCTTTATATTTCATTTCTAGCTGATAGCTAGATATTTCACATTTTTGTTAATACAGTTAGTGGATTCATATTTTCATCAGGTTGTTGCTGGTATAATGGAATAGCATTTACTGATTAACTTTCAAACTGTACAAGTTTATCTTTTTAGTATAATTAAAGGCCTTAGTACAATTTTAGCCTTTACTTATAGGTATATATAGGTCATAATTAAGTAGAAAAAATTTTATGACAGATATTCTCAGTCCTTTACTGGCCCAAGGATTTTAAGTTTCTAATCAGTTAACACTAATATATTCAAATAAGACAAATCCTATTACATTAAAGGTATAAGACCAAGGAAAGATTTTTAAAAAGCCTAATTTACTAATTCCTTATGTTTAGGTTCAATTCAATAATACTTTTCTAATGATAAAAGGATAGTCCAACAGGAAAGTATCACAATCCTAAATATGTATCCATCTAACACTGAAGTTCCCTAATTCATAATTTCTACTAGACCTAAGAAATGAGATAGATGGCAACACAATAATAGTGGAGATTTCAGTACTCTACTGACAGCACTATACCGATCACTAAGACCGAAAGTCAATAAAGAAACAATGGACTTAACTATACCCTAAAACAAAGGAACTTAACAGATATTTACAGAACATTCTACCCAACAACTGCAGAATATACATTTTATTCATCAGCACATGGAACATTCTGCAAGATAGACCATATAACAGGTCACAAAAAAAAATCTTAGTAAATTTAAGAAAATCAAAATTACATCAATTGTACTCTCTCTGACCGCAGTGGAATAAAACCGAAAATCAACTCCAAAAGGAATCCTCAAAACCATGTAAATACATGGAAATTAAATAACCCGCTCCTGAATGATCGCTGGGCCAACACTGAAATCAATATGGAAATTAAGAAATTATTTGAACTGAACGATAACAGTGACACAACCTATCAAAACCTCTTGGATACAGCAAAAGTAGTGCTAAGAGTAAAGTTCACAGTATTAAACGCCTAGATCAAAAAGTCTGAAAGAGCATAAACAGACAATCTAAGATTACACCTGAGACAACCTATCAAAACCTATGGGATACAGCAAGAGCAGTGCTAAGAGGAAAGTTTATAGCATTAAATGCCTACATCAGAAAGTCTGAAAGAACACAAAGACAATCTAAGGTTACACCTAATGGAACTGGAGAAACCCCAACAATCCAAACCCAAACCCAGCAGAAGAAAAGAAGCAACGAAGATCAGAGCAGAACTAAATGAAACTGGAACAAACAAAAATAAAAAGACAAATAAAGCAACAAGCTGAATCTTTGAAAAGATCAATAAAATTGATAGACCATTAGCGAGATTAACCAAGAGAAGAAGAGAGAAGATCCAAATGGCCAGGTGCGGTGACTCACTCCTGTAATCCCAGCACTTTGGGAGGCTGAGATGGGTGAATCACTTGAGGTTAGGAGTTTAAGATCAGTCTGGCCAACATGGTGAAACCCCATTTCCACTAAAAATACAAAAATTAGCTGGCCGTGGTGGCATGCACCTGTAATCTCAGGTGACTGAGGCAGGAGAATTGCTTGAACCCGGATGGTGGAGGCTGCAGTGAACCGAGATTGTGCCACTGTACCTCAGCCTGGGTGACAGAGCAAGACTCCATCTCAGAAAAAAAAAAAAGATCCAAGCAAGCTCAATTAGAAATAAAACAGGAGATAATACAACTGATACCACAGAAATACAAAAGATTAGTCAAAGCTACTATGAATACCTTTATGTACGTAAACTAGAAAACCTAGAGATGGGTAAATTCCTGGAAATATACAACCCTTCTAGCTACACCAGGAAGAAACAGAAACTCTGAACAGACCAATAACAAGCAGTGAAAATGCTGATTAGAAAATTGCTAACAACAAAAAAAAAGTCCAGGAGCAGACAGGTAACAGCTGAATTCTGTCAGACATTCAAAGAAGAAATAATACCAACCCTACTGACAATATTCCAAAAGATAGAGAAAGAGGGAATCCTCCCTAATTCATTCTATTAAGCCAGTATCACACTAATACCAAAACCCGGGAAGGACCTAACAACAACAACAACAAAACTACAGACACATATCTCTGATGAACACAGATGCAAAAATCCTCAACAGCCTACCAACAGAATCCACCATTACCAAGTGGGTTTCATATCAGGGATGCAGGGATGGTTTAACATATGTAAGTCAATAAATGTGATACACCACATAAACAGAATTAGAAACAAAAATCACACAATCATCTCAATAGATGCAAAAAAAGCATTTGACAAAAATCCAGCATCCTCTTATGATTAAAACCCTCAGCAAAATCGGTATAGAAGGGACATACCTTAAGGTAACAAAAGCCATCTATGACAAACCCACAACCAACATTATATTGAATGGGGAAAGTTGAAAGCATTCCCCCCTGAGAACTGGAAGAAGACAAGGATGCCCACTTTCACCATTTCTATTCAACATAGTACTGGAAGTCCTAGCCAGAGCAATCAGACGAGAGAAAGAAAGGGCACACAAATTGGTAAAGAGGAAGCCAAACTGTTGCTGTTTGCTGCTGATATAGTAACTGTATGTGTAGAAAACCCTAAAGACTCAATCAGAAAGCTCCTAGAACTGGTTAAGTGAATTAAGCAAAGTTTCAGGATACAAAATAATGTGCACAAATCAGTAACTCTGCTATACACCAACAGTGACCAAGCTGAGAATCAAATCAAGAGCTCAACCCTAGGCCAGGTGCCCTGGCCCACACCTGTAATCAGACAGATCACCTGAGGTCAGAAGTTCGAGACCTCATGGGGAAATATCGTCATTACTAAAAATACAAAAATTAGCTGGGAGTGGTAGTGCACGCCTGTAATCCCAGCTACTCGGGGGACTGAGACCAGGAGAATCGCTTGAACTCAGCAGGCGGAGGTTGCAGTGAGCTGAGGTTGTGTTACTGTCCTCCAGCCTGGGCAAGAGAGTGAGACTCTGTCTCTTTAAAATAAAAAGAATGCAACCCTTTTTACAATAGCTAAAAGAAAATAAAATACTCAGGAATATACTTAACCAAGGAGGTGAAAGACTTCTACAAAGAAAACTACAAAACACTGCTGAAAGAAATCACAGATGACACAAATGGAAACACATCCCAAGCTCATGGACAGGTAGAAACAATATTGTGAAAATGACTATACTGCCAAAAGCAATCTACAAATTCAATGTAATTCCAAAAAAAAAGAAAAAAAAAAAAAAGAAATGCCACTATCATTCTTCACAGAACTAGAAAAAACACTCCTAAAATTCATATAGAACGAAAAAAGAACCTGCATAGCCAAAGGAAGACTAAGCAAAAAAAACAAATCTGGAGGCAACCCATTAACTGACTCCAAACTATACTATAAGGCCATAGTCACTAAAACAGCATGGGTCTGGTATAAAAATGGGCACACAGAATGAAGCAGAATAGAAAACCCAGAAATAAAGCCAAATACTTACAGCCAACTGATCTTCAACAAGGCACACAAAAACATAAAGTGGGGAAAGGATACCCTGTTTGACAATGGTGCTGGGATAATTGGCTAGCCACACGTAGAGAATGAAACTGGATCCTCAGCTCTCACCTTATAAAAAAATCAACTCAAAATGGATCAAAGACTTAAATCTAAGATCTGAAACCATTAGAATTTTAGAATATAAGATCAGAAAACCCTTCTAAACATTGGCTTAGGCAAAGACTTCATGACCAAGAATCCAAAAGCAAATGCAACAAAAACAGATACACAGATGGGACGTAATTAAACTAAGAAGCTTCTGCACAGCAAAAGAAATAATCAGCAGAGTTAACAGACAACCCGCAGAGTGGGAGAAAATCTTCACAATCTATACTTCTGACAAAGGACTAATATCCAGAATCTACAAGGAACTCAAACAAATCAGCAAGAAAAAAACAATCCCATCAAAAAGTAGGCTAAGGACGTGAATAAACAATTCTCAAAAGAAGACACAAAAATGGCCAACAAGCATATGGAAAAATGCTCAACATCACTATCAGGGAAATGAAAATTCAAACGACAATGTGATATTACCTCACCCCTGCAAGAATGTCCATAAACATAATAGATGTTGGCATGGATGCAGTGAAAAGGGAACCCTTTTACACTGCTGATAAGAATGTAAACTAGTACAACCACTATGGAAAACAGTACAGAGATTCCTTAAAAAATTGAAAGTACATCTACCATTTGATCCAGCAATTCTACTACTAGGTATTTACCCAAAGTAAAAAGAGTCATTACATGAAAAAGATACTTGCACATGCATGTTTAAAGCAGTGCAATTCACGATTGCAAAAAAAAGACGGAACCAGCCCAAATGACCATTGTTCAATGAGTATATAAAGCATATGTGGTATGTACACACACACACACACACACACACACACACACCCACACAGAATACTACTCAGCCATAAAAAGGAATGAAAGAATGGCATTTGCAGCAAGCTGGATTATTCTTCTAAGTGAGTGCCTCAGGAATGTAAAACCAAACATAGTATGTTCTCATTCATAAGTGGACGCTAACTTATGAGGATACAAAGGCGTAAGAATGATACATTGGACTTTGGGGACTCGAAGGAAAGTGTGGGAGGGTGGTGAGGGATAAAAGACTACACATTGAGCATAGTGTACATTGCTCGGTTGGCGGGTGCACCAAAATCTCAGAAATCACCACTAACTTATTCATGTAACCAAACACCACCTGCTCCCTAAAAACCTACTGAAAAATAAATTTAAAAATCAAAAAAAAGCAAAAAATAAAATCCTGAAGTTTCCCATCCTTTAAAATAAAAAGAAGAAATAAAAGGCATCCAGAGATAAACTATCTCTATTTGCCAATGACATGATCTTGTATATAGAAAATTCAAACTACATAACTACTAGCGCTAATAAATGAGTTTGGCAAAGTTGCAGGATAAAAGATAAATACCTAAAAGTCAATTATATTTCCATACACTAATAATAAAAACTCTAAAAATAAACAAAACAATTCCATTTATAACAGCATCAAAAGAATAAAATACTGGTTGGGCGTGGTGGCTCACCTCTGTAATCCCAGCACATTGGGAGGCTGAGGTAGGTGGATGACTTGAGCTCAGGAGTTTGAGACCAACCTGGGCAATACGGTAAAACCCCATCTCTATCAAAAATTAAAAAAAAAAATAAGCAGTTGTGGTGGCATGTGTCTGTGTTACCAACTAATTGGGAGACTGAGGTGGGAGGTGGGAGACTGAGGTGGGAGGATCAACTTTAGCCTGGGAGGTGGAGGTTACAGTGAGCTGAGATTGTGCCAACACACTCCAACCTGAGTGACAGAGTGAAACACTGTCTCAGAAAAAAGAATACTCAGAAATAAATTTAACAAAAGTACTGCAAGATTTATACACAGAAAACCACAAAACATTACTGAAAAAAATTAGAGAGGTACACCTTCACCCATAATTTACAGTTAACTAATTTTCTATACGGCTGCCAAGACCATTCAATGTGGAAGAAACAGTCTTTTCAACAGTGATGGGGAAATTGAATAACCACAAACAAAAGAATGAGGTTGGACCTCTACTTCACACTATACAAAAATCAACTCAAAATGAATCAAAGACCAAAATGCAGAAGCAAAACTATAAAACTCTTAGAAGAAAACTGAAGTGTAAGTCTTTGTGATGTTGGATTATGCAATGGCTTCTTGGATATAATACAAAAAGTTACAAAAGAAAAAATACAGGAAAAAAGTATTAATTTTTAAACTTGATCATTATCACAAAATTGCATTTTCTAAAGTTTTATCCATTTATACTTTAACAAAAATGTATCAATATATTTTTACCCCATACTGTCACCAGCAGAATCTACTGATAAACTTTTTGATCTTTTGGCAACATAATGTTTAAAATGTATTAATTGTTCTAATTTGCCTTTATGTTATTACTTACCTTTCTCTACTTTTTTACCTTAAAAAATTATGTTGAGATATTCACATATCACAAAATCTACCTTTTTAAAGTATGCAATTCAGTGGTTTCTAGTTTATTCACAGAGTTGTGCCGTCATTATTACTTTCTAATTCCAGAACATCCTTATTACCCCATAAACAAACCCTACCTAGTAGCAGTCACTCCCCATTCTGCCCTACACCCAACACCTGACGACTGCTAATCTACTGTCAGTAACTACGTATTTGTCTATTCCGGATCTTTCATATAAATAAAATTATGCAACAAGTGGACTTTTGTGTCTGGCTCCTTTCACTTAGCGTAATGTTTTCAAGGTTCATCCATGTTGCGGCATACATCAGTAATTCATTCCTTTTTATTGCGAAATAATATTCCACTGTATGGCTATACTACAAATTGTGTACCTGCTCATCAGTTGATATGCATTTGGTTTGTATCCACTATTTAGCTATTATGAATAATGCTGCTATCAACATCATTACAAGTTCCGTATAGATATGTTTTCATTTCTCTTGAGTATATACCTAGGAATGAAATCACTGGGTCATATAATAACTCTATGTTTAACCTGTCAAGGAACTGCCAGGATGTCATCTCAGCTCACTGCAATCTCCGCCTCCTGGGTTCAAGCTATTCTTATGCCTCAGCCCTCCAAGTAGCTAAGATTACAGATGTGCACCACCATGCCTGCCTAATTTTTGTATTTTTAGTAGAGACAGGGTTTCATTATGTTGATCAGACTGGTTTTGAACTCCTGGCCACAAGTGATCTGCCTGCCTGGCCTCCCAAATTGCTGGGATTACAGGTGTGAGTCACCGTGCCCAGCCAAATTAACACACTTTCTAAGCAATTCTATTTGTATGAACATATTCTGATTATGTCTAGTTGTCCCTCCGAAAGTACAGGTTATGCATCTGTGGATTCAGAAAAATATTTGGGAAAAAGGAAAAACAATTTTAAAAACTTCTATAAAAAATAATACAAATCTAAAAGTATAGCTGGTAACAACTATTTACATTCTATGAGGTGTAATTCTAGAGATGACAAAGTATATTGGAAGGTGTGCATAAGTTACATGCAAATACTATGCCATTTTATATATAAGAGACATGAGCATCCGCAGGGCCCCTGGAACCAATCTCCCGTGGGATGAATGAGGGATGACTGCACTTGCACATACATACAGGAATATCTACAAAAATTATGACTAGGGCATTGATTTTAAAGGGTAAAATTTTGGAAAAAACACTTACATGGGCCTACGTATGCATAATGTTCATAGAAGGAGTTAGTAACATTTTTTAGCCTTTAGGCAAGGGGAACTCAAAGATTGAGAGCAGGGGTGGAAGAACGATTTACTCTTCACTGGATGTCTTTTTGTATCTCTGAATTTTGTATAATGTATATGCATTAGCTTTTCAATTAATTAATTCTGGAATGTGCGACAACTGTAGCCAGAAAACAATGTGTTTTAAGGTGGCAGATACAGTTTTTCTTATTTATATTCATCAATACACAGCAAATAGTAAGTGATCATGGAATTAACAAATGGATAAAAAATGTTTTAAAAAATTCTAGAACATATTTTAAATTTTGGAATGAAATTCCTCAGTCTCCTAAAAGTTTAAAGTTGTTTTACCCAAACAAAACATACTGTTTTTGCCTATGTGCGTGCTCCAAGAGTCACACAGAATAGCTGCTACTTGCTATGCTGTTTGGATGTTTGTTACTCAAACCTCATGTTAAAATGTAGGGTGTAATGGGAGATGTTTGGGTCATGGGAGTGGATCCCTCATGAATGGCTTGGTATGGTACTTATGGTAATGAGTGAGTGCTCACTATTACTTCCTATGAGAGCTAATTGTTAAAAACAACCTGGCACCTTCCCCTTCTCTCTTGCTTTCTCTTTTACCATGTGATCCTGAACATACTGGCTCCCCTTCGCCTTCTGCTATGTAGCCTGAGGCTTCTATCAGAGGCCTAAACTTCCAGCCAGCAGAATCGTCAGCCAAATAAAACTACTTTTTAAAAAAAAACATAAATTACTCAATCTCAGGTATTCCTTTATATAATACTAAAGGAACAAAAATACCAAACATTCATAGTGTTCTTTTAAATATGATAAACTGGAATTTAACTTACTTCCTTATGTACAGAAAAGGGTTACTTAACATATTGGGTCTGAGGCTGCTCTCTCTAAAAGGGCTTGCTTTTAAGACTGAGTCTTAGCTGATGTCTTGGGAAATTGGATCTCATGACTTCGCAAATGATAGGGTCATTTAATGTGCCTAAACTTTGTTAGAGATAATACATATTATGCCGAACATCTGCTTTCCTTTTGTGAGTATGGAAATTTGGCAAGTACTAGACAGAGGACATCTATGGGATCAACTGACAATAAAAAATCTGATTGCTAAGCTTGATTCTGGGCTTTTCTGGGCAGAAACATGCAGAAAATGCTGTTTGCTGCATTTTCACTGCTGGGGGACAAAATGCTATGGGTGACCCCTCGTGGGAGGAAGTAAGTGTAAGGAAGTCTAAACATGGCTTCTTCTAGACATACAGCCCTAAGATCTGATTATAGATCCTTACTCACTTTACTATATAGCTGTAATAAGTTTTAGCCATGAGTAAACTATATATTCAGTCTTGTGAGTCGTTCTAGCGAAACTTCAATCACAGGGGTGGTCTTCAAGAACTCCAACATACCTTGCTTAGCAGGGAAAATATTTTTTCAAAAATATGTCATACAAAATTGAAATTATACAACTTTAAGTTTCTTGGTTGGTATGCTAATTTTGCTTTCAATTTGATATTTCCTCTAAAATGCACATGAATTAATTTTCTTCTGAGATTATCATTTTCTCCATTAGTTCTTATACATTAACCTTTCAGCTGAAAGGATGTTAAAATAAAAATATTTAATCACTGACTATGTCCCTATACAAGACATATGCAAACAAAGAGAACAAGAGAGGAAGAACGAAAATCATGTGTGAAGAAAATACTAACAAAATTCTACATCAGTGTGAAAGACAATGTTGAATGAAATAAAGAATCTGAGAAAAAGTGTAGAACAGCTTTTTTTGGTTGGACATTAAGTCTTATTATTTGAATATTTTCAAAAATCTCCAAATAACTGATACACCCATATTAATATAAATACAAACAGAATAAAAAGCCAAATAAAATATTTTAAAGTATCGACAGAAAATCAGTTATAGTTCAAAAAGGGGAGAAATAATTTTTAAAGCCTGTAAAATTATGTACCATTTGATTAAAAAGCAACAACAGTAATACACAGGTACTATTTGTATATCTCCAAAGATATTTTCCTTTGGGGTGAAAAATGTTAGATCAGTGGTTTTTCTGGCCACTGATCTTACCGGGAAATAGGGCTTTTTAACAAATGAAGTTTAGAGAGAAGCACTAATCAATTAAAAATTACAAAGTTATAACTAATTATTTTAATATATGAATCTGGTTACTAAAAATCTAGTCATTCAATTAGACTTCTAAAATGATCTGAATATATAGTGCTGTGTAAGTGACCAATTGCCAGAGACAACCTTTTGTAAAAGTTAGCTATCAAAATTTCAAAATTAAACTATAAATTTCTATTTCAAAATTTCTGCTTTACATTAAAAAAAAAAAAAACCCCACCAAAGGAGGACCATACTACAATAAAGCTACAGTATATAGTGAAAGAGCATATTAAGTAAAATGTATTAGAGAAAATAACGCCATGATATTTGTATTTGTATCAAAAACTGAACAGGAAAGGGAGAATTATTTAAATGTGGGGAGGAAAGGAAACTTACATAAGTTGGTGTTTCCAAGCTATCTGTGTTGACCAGTACTGGAGGAGGATTTGCCTTTAAAGAAAAAAAATTATAAATGTGTTAACAAGAAAATAAAAACATTACATATTAATGTTCACAAATGTTAGCAGTGTATGAAAGACTTGTTATATCTTGTTATAATCTTATATGAGCTTTTTATACGTTAAAACAATATATCCTTATTCCAGCACCAGACAGAAAAAAAAAAATGTTTAAGCAGTTAAACTAGATTTGCTTTTAAGAAATAAATTGCTATTTCTGCTAAAACAGTCATGACTTTCTTAAGTTTTCCACAGGAGATCACCACAGCCTTCTCATAAAATCTGTGAATATTCTTTAGTGTAATGAACAACTCTTCCTAGGTTGCTTAGAATTCATTGTTTTCTATTCCCAAGGATAACATAAAGATTCCTAACATTTCATTACCCAGGAAAAAAAATTCTTCCCAAAAGTGAACTGTTTTTAAACAAGAAAAAAAAAAAAAAAGCCCATCACAGAAAGAAATTAATTGTAAACGTTCAGAAAACTAAAAATACACTCTTAATGCAAAAACCCCTGATTATTTTCAGCTACAATGATTGCTTACCACTGTTATTCTAGACCACTCACAGAATTAACAGTGATTTATTACAGCAAGAAAAACAAGCAGAATAACGCACACCTAGTTAAGTTTGGATTGAAAAAATCTTGGTTTTCTGGTTAGGTTAGAAACCATTATGTATATGAAACTAAAGAATAAAATGCAATTAATACCAAATGAAAAACATATTAAAAAACTGATGTAATTCCCCTCAAAATTATTTCTTGTGCATAAAGTTATAAAAGTATGAAGTCCAATAAGTTTCAGAGAATAAAAAAGATGACTACCCTTTAAACAGACTTTAGAAGATATGCTTATAAACATTAATAGTTCTACTCCAATTAACTAAAGAATTATACACAAAAGCTGTATGAAAGAACATTATAACACAAAATAACCATTTTCTTCCAAATGTATAGGCTTTTAATAAAGGTGAATATTCAAAGTTCAATTGTCACATTATTTTCAGCACAGTACTACATCTGGATGCTATGATAAAATGCTTAAAGGCAACCTAGTCTCATGGCTAAAAAATTATACAGTATGCAGCCAAGCACGGTGGGTCACACCAGCAATCCCAGCACTTTGAGAGGCCAAGGTGGGCAGATCACTTGAGGTCGGGAGTTCGAGACCGGCCTGACCAACATGGAGAAACTCCATCTCTACTAAAAATACAAAATTAGCTGGGCATGGTGGCGTGTGCCTGTAGTCCCAGTTACTCAGGACGCTGAGGCAGGAGAATTGCTTGAACCCGGGACACAGATGTTGCAGTGAGTCGAGAACACACCACTGCACTCCAGCTTGGGTGACAAGAGCGAAAATCTGTCTCAAAAACAACAGCAATAAAAATTATACAGTATGCATTTGGGCTACATAAAGCAGTAAGTTACTAATGAGTAGCTAATATTTTGTTGAGTCCCACCATTGATTAAGTCTACCTTTGAATAATTCCATGACAGCCCACTTAATAAATAAAAATTATAAGACTGCTATTCAAGCAAAGCTACTCTACTTACAGACATTTGAGATTTTATAAATATTTCAAATTACTTATTTCCCAATGGCATATTGAGATTACCCACACTGATAATGTTTTACTTTGCTAAAAAAATTAATAATACAATTTCACTTTTTTCTGCTTAAGCTATTACAGAAGAAGAGGGCAAGAAAGAATAGGATATTTAAAGTTACAAAAGAAATTACATTTTAAAAATATTATGGCAAGAAAGCCTTTTGGACCCTCTGCCGATTTTTTAACAAACATGCAATGGGAAAAGTTGGTTTTCATCAAAATCTAATTTATACCATAATTATTATTAACTGCTTATCAGTACCAACTCATCATTATTGTATAGCATTACCTTTTGATTCTATTCATTTAGAAAACGTTGCTAATATTGAAATATATATAAACAGAATGACATAAGGTGTTATATTTACTTCAAAATAAAACAATGGAAAATTGGGAGTAGGAGGGGCTGTGGATCAAATAAAAGTACAGGAGTTGACTGCTGTAGCTGGTGAGGCATACACATAGAGTTCATTGTACTAGTCTTTCTAGATTTGAGTATTTTTGAAATTTTGCACGATAAAAAGTAAACCAAAAAATCAGTTTGAGCCAAGTACTCTGTTTTAAAGAGGTTAAGAGCTAAAGTTGTGAAATACTCTGGCTCTGGGTTGCTATTAAGATACTGGCATTCAGGCCGGGTGCAGTGGCTCATGCCTGTAATCCTAGCATTTTGGGAGGCTAAGGCTGGTGGAGCACTTGAAACCAGGAGTTCAAGACCAGAATGGTCAACATGGGTGAGCAAAATTATGTTTCTTAAGTCTTCTTACTGATGGCTTGGGTCAAATTACTTAGGGTCTTTTTAGTTCCTTCTTCTGAATATCCTTGCTCTTTTACTGCTTCTACCCCTAATCTCTAAGTGAACTACAGGACTTCATTATTGTCCAAGTTGGAAATATATACAATGGTATATAAATTTAGTAACAGAAGAAGCATTTCTATAGCTTTCTATGGTTTGCAACACATTTTCTTCTATATTACTTCTCTATGGCATCATATAGTCCTCTTGGGTAAAGGCAAGTGTTGCTATCTTTTTACAGATGGAGAAAATGAATTTCAACAATAAATGTGATTTACCTATACTCAAATGTCACTGAGTGGTAGAGAGAAGTACAGAGAGACCTAGAACAAGGTCTGAGATTACAGAAGAGTTTTTCTTCAATTGAAATAATTTCGTGTAGACTCTTTCCAAGTCTTTTAGTTGTTGCTGTCTGATTTTCCATGTTACCTGTTCTTCTACCCACTGTCTTGGTCAAGAATCCCAGTCTTTTTTTTTTTTTTTTTTAGACGGAGTCTTGCTCTGTCGTCCAGGGTAGAATTTTTTAAAAGTCAAGTTTATTGGCTGGGCACGTGGCTCACCCAAATTTTACCATTCTATTTCATTACAAAGGATCTAGTAGTGATTGCTGCTGTAACAGACTGAAGCAGCTTACGAAGTTTCAGAGGGCAATATTACGTTTTTAAAAATTGTGTTAAAATAAATTCTAAGATCCAATAATTTTAAAATAGATGAAAATAGTTTAGAAAATGTACTTTTACAATATGCATTG
>CAUYLG010027026.1:0-63365 GCA_963573385.1 Cacajao melanocephalus
CACCATGCCTGGCTAATTTTTGTTTTTATTTTGTTTTGTTTTTGTTTTTCTGAGATGGAGTCTCGCTCTGTCGCCAGGCTAGAGTGCAGTGACACAGTCTTGGCTCATTGCAACCTCTGCTTCCCAGGTTCAAGCGATTCTTCTGGCTCAGTCTCCTGAGTAGCTGGGATTACAGGCACATGCCACCACACTGGGTTAATTTTTGTATTTTTAGTACAGACGGGGTTTTACCATGTTGCCCAGGCTGGTCCTGAACTCCTGACCTCAGGTGATCTGCTCGCCTTGGCCTCCCAAAGTGCTGGGATTACAGGGGTGAGCCACAGCGCCTGGCCCACTGATTCTTTTTCTTTTTTTCTTTTTTTTAAAGACAGGGTTTCACCATGTTGGTCAGGCTGGTCTTGAACTCCCGACTTCAGGTGATCCGCCCGCCTTGTCCTACAGAGTGCTTGGATTACAGGCGTGAGCCACCACGCCCAGCCCTGGCCCACTGATTCTATTTCTAACTACTCACTAGCCACGCTGCTAATGATACTCTAGAACGCTGACACAGGAGTTGGAACAAAAGAACCTTGCTTGCCCCAAAATAACATGAGGCATGTAGTAGTTTGGCACTGGCAAAGATAGAAAGTCCTCTCCCATATCAGGAACTTCCTCCATCACCCTGGCAACCCATGCTCCCAAAGACCACCATTTCTTCAGGAGGGTTTCTTCTTCCACCAACCCTATCTCCGACCCCTTCCCTCTCTGCCTCCAGCCCTTCCCACGAAGACCTCTGGCACCAGGTTTCATGAAGAACAAACCTCCCTGAATGTTCCTCACACTCCTAGGCTTCATCAGAACTTGGCTGTGCCCAGAGAGCGCAAGTACAAGATGAAGCTACTCAGTGACCCTCACCCGCACCCTCCAATCTTGAAGACAAAGGCAGGTCCTCTTCATTCTTCACTGACATCTCCCTATCATTAGTTCTCTCTTTATAAAACCCCAGTCCTCTGAGGGACAAGCAATGGCACTACCTCATCTCCAGTTGCCTACAGCCATTAAAAAATAATATTGTAGGCTGGGCACAGTGGCTCATGCCTGTAATCCCAGAACTTTGGGAGGCCGAGGCTGGTGGGGATAACGAGGTCAGGAGTTTGAGACCAGCCTGGCCAACACAGTGAAACCCCATATCTACTAAAAATAGTAGCTGAGCATGGTGGCATGTGCCTGTAGTCACAGCTACTCGGGAGGCTGAGACAGGAGAATCACTTGAACCTGGAAGGCGGAGGTTCCAGTGAGCCAAGATCTCGCCACTGCACTTCAACTTGGGTGACAGAGTGAGACTTCATCTCAAAAATAATACTAATAATAATATTGTAGAAGAATGATTAATGAAAAAGCAACACGACTTAAGGAATGGCTGGGTGCGGTGGCTCATGCCTGTAATCCCAGCACTTTGGGAGGCTGAGGCGGGCGGATCACCTGAGGTCAGAGTTTGAGACCAGCCTGGCCCACAGGGTGAAGCCCCGCCTCTATTAAAAATAAGAAAATTAGCTGGGTGCAGTGGCAGGTGCTTGTAATCCCAGCTACTGGGGAGGCTGAAGCAGGAGAATCACTTGAATCCAGGAGGTGGAGTTTGCAGTGAGCTGAGATCGTACCACTGCACTCCAGCCTGGGCTACAGAGTGAGACTGTCTCAGAAAACAGGTAAACAAACAAAATTAGCTGTGCATAGTGGCATATGCTTGTAGTCCCAGCTACTTGGGAGGCTAAGGCAGGAGGATCACCCGAGCCCAGGAGGTCAAGGCTGGAGTAAGCTATGATCATGTCACTGCACTCCAGCCTGGGCAGGAGAGTGAGATCCTGTCTCAAGGAAAAAAAAAAATCTTTAGCTTTGTTGGGTCTGGGTTTGTGCTCTAGAATTAGCTATATTTTCAAAAATCTCTCATGCATTCAGGTTTTCCTCAAATGTTTTTTCTATGACTCCAGTAGGGGCTCCTCTCATTCTCAATACGCAACATCTCTACAACCTCACTGCAACTACCAAACTCAGTGACAAAGGAAGTAACCACTGACCTGGAATCCCATGGCTACCATCTCCTGAGGGTCTCCAAATTCTGTCATTTTTCATAATAGAGGGTCATATCCTCTATGATAAAATGTATCATAGAGATACATAGAGATCAAAATGATACGTAGAGATACACCCATGAATCACCACGGGTGTACATTTTAAACCCACCTCTATTTTAAATTGGCATTGTCGATAAATTCAAGTTTCCTTGGAAACGGAGATTGACAAAGGTAAAAGTACAGGCTGTTATGAATAGCTAGTTACAAAGAACACTCATCATGGGTCAAATTTTAACTGGTGAAACCACTGCCATCCAAAAGGTTACTAGAGGCAAATTTGTTATCTATTTAATTATTTATTTATTTTTACTTATTTATTTTTTGAGACAGAGTCTTGTTCTATCACCCAGGCTGGAGTCCAGTGTCGCCATCTCACTGCAACCTCAGCCTCCCGGGTTCAAGTGATTCCCCTGCCTCAGCCTCCCGAGTAGCTTGGACCACAGGCACCAGCGACCACATCTGGTTAATTTTTATATTTTTAGTAGAGACGGGTTTTCGCCATGTTGGCCAAGCTGGTATCCAACTCCTGATCTCAGATGATCCTCCCACCTTGGCCTCCCAAAGTGCTGGAATTACAAGCATGAGCCACCGTGCCCGGCCTTCTTATTTTTTGAGACAGTCTTGCTCTGTCACCCAGGCTGGAGCACAATGGCATGATCTCAGCTCACTGCAACCTCTGCCTCCCAAGTTCAAGCAATTCTCATGTCTCAACCTCCTAAGTTTAGTAGCTGGCACTTATAGGTGTGCACCACCACACTTGGCTAATTTTTGTATTTTTTTAGTAGAGATGGGGTTTCACCATGTTGGCCAGGCTGGTCCTGAAATCCTGGCCTCAAGAGATCCTCCTATCTTAGCTTCTCAAAGTGCTGGGATTATAGGCATAAGCCACCAAGCCCAGCCTCATATTTGTTTAAAGCCTTAATAAGGCTGGGCGTGGTATCTCACGCCTGTAATCCTAGCACTTGGGAGGCTGAGGCGGGTGGATTGCCTGAGCTCAGGAATTCAAGACAAGACTGGGCAACACTGTTAAACCCCGTCTCTACTAAAATTAAAAAAAAAAAAAAAAAAAGTAGCTGGGTGTGGCAGTGTGGACCTCTAGTCCCAGCTACTCAGGAGGCTGAGGTAGGAGAATCGCTTGAACCCAGGAGATGAAGGTTACAGTGAGCCAAGATCGCGCCACAGCACTCCAGCCTGGATAACAGAGTGAGACTCCGTCTCCAAAAAAAAAAAAAAAAAGCCTTAATAGGCCGGGCATGGTGGCTCACGCCTGTAATCCAAGCACTTTGGAGGCCAAGGCGGGCAGATCACCTGAGGTTGGGAGTTCAAGACCAGCCTGACCAACATGGTGAAACCCTGTCTTTAAAAAAAAAAAAGAAAAAAAAAAGCCTTAATAAAAGGGAAGTCTTAGTGAATGATGTGATCCCCCTGGTAAACATTTATTTTAGCCAAGATAAATATATGAAGAAAGAAGTCCGGCAAAGGACAGAGAGGGGCAGGAAGGTCTATAACATTGACTGTATCTCCTCCCACTTCACTGTTGGGTCACCTCTGATGTGGGAGACGCCATGGGTCCATTTCCTGTAGGATTTGTCCTTTGAGTTAATTTGCCAATACCAAAAAAGTTATGTATGTGATCCATCGCACCAACATTCCTCTCAACCAAGATGCTACTTTTTAGGGTAACTGGCAGATATCATGGAAAAGACTAAAATCGTTCCAATTCTCAACCTCCTGGTCTAATGGCTAGAACTGACCATATGCCAGTCTCAACTGTTACCATCAGCAAAAAAGAAGTTACTCTAAAACACAGTAAGAGCTGGGCGCAGTGGCTAATGCCTTTGATCTCAACACTTTGAGAGGCTGAGATGGGAGCATCACTTGAATCCAGAAGTTTGAGACCAGCCTAGGCAACATAGTGAGACTCCATCTCTACAAAAAAAATTTTTTAATTAGCCATGTGGCCAGGCGCGGTGGCTCACACCTGTAATCCCAGCACTTTGGGAGGCCAAGGTGGGCAGATCACCTGAGGTCAAGAGTTCGAGACCATCCTGAGGGAGGCTGAGGCAGGAGAATTGCTTGAACCCAGAAGGCAGAGGTTGTGATAAGCCAAGATTGCGCCATTGCACTCCGGCCTGGGCAACAAGAGCAAAACTCCATCGCAAAAAAAAAAAAAATTAGCCATACATGGTGGCATGCTACCCACCTGTAGTCTGAGCTACTTGGGAAGCTGAGGTCACTTGAGCCCCAGTAGTTGAGGCTGCAGTGAGCTGTGATTGCACCACTGCACTCCAGACTAGATGACATAGCAAGATCTCATCTCAAAAAATAAAAATAGACCGGGCGCAGTGGCTCACGCCTGTAATCCCAGTACTTTAGGAGGCCAAGGTGGGCAGATCACAAGGTCAGGAGTTTGAGACCAGCCTGGCCAACATGGTGAAACCCCGTCTCCACTAAAAATACAAAAATTAGCCGGGTGTGGTGGCATGCGCCTATAGTTCCTGCTATTCAGGAGGCTGAGCACAAGAATCACTTGAACCTGGGAGGCGGAGGTTGCAGTGAGCTGAGATCATGCCACTGCACTCCTGTCTGGGCAACAGAGTGAAACTCTGTCTCACAAAAAATAAAAAATAAAAAGAGGTACTCTTTGTGGCCCTGGCAAGGTTGAACAAGCAGAAGCAATTAGAAGAGGTAGTTCTGAAGAGGCAGTCAGTACTCTCAACCTCTCTTCACCATTTAGGAGCATTCTCTGTTAGACAATGAGCCAGCTCAGCCTTAATGATCAGAAGAAAGGTGTGGACTTCCCACACAAGCCTATTGTTTCAGATGGTCTCAAGGTAAACTCCATTATGTTTAGACAGCTGAATGGTAAAGCACAGAAGCAGCAAATAAAAGACCAGCGTTTTCAGGCTTCAAAATTCTGTCCAGATGAGATATTTGACTGTAGCAACCTGCTTATAGAATCACCAGAAACAGGGCCAGGCGCAGTGGCTCACGCCATAATCCCAGCACTTTGGGAGGCCAAGGTGGGCAGATCATCTGAGGTCATGAGTTTGAGACCAGCCTGGCCAACATGGTGAAACCCTGTCTCTACAAAAATTAGCCGGGCGTGGTGGCGGGTGCCTATAATCCCAGCTACTCGGGAGGCTGAGGCAGGAGAATCGCTTGAACCAGGAAGACAGAGGTTGCAGTGAGCCAAGATTGTGCTCTGCACTCCAGCCTGGGCGACAGAGCCAGATTCCCTTTTGCGGGGGGAAAAAAAGACAGAGAGAGATAAGGTTTATTTTAAATGCCCTCCGAGGTGAAGAGCAAAATATTGAAGTTCCAGTGTGTGATTGATGCAAGATTCAAAGGTTAGGTGCCCAGAAGACAAAGGGGATCTTCAATGTTCATCTAATAATCAGATCAAAGATGCCAAACGATTTTCCTCTAATAAGCAATCTGTATTTATCTTCTACTCCGTGCGGATGAATAATGATACAATAATTTTAGAGCATAAATCAAATACTCAAAATTAGTCTTGCAAATGAGTATGCAACAGAAGTTCCAAAAACTGATATTCATGACTGTTAATTCACTAAAACCGTCGGCACATATCAAGGTGTCAATAGAGTGGCTAAAAGAAAGCAAGCTCACCAGCACACAGTTCCAAATTCAGCAAACAGTGAAACTCTGAAATTAAAGTAACAGACTGGCTACAAGGAGCCAACCATAATAAATACCATGCTGTCTTCCAAGACTGGAACTAACTGCCCACTTCTCCCAGGCAGCACAGTCTTAGATCCCCGCGCCTGCTCACATAAAAGCCTCAGAGATGGTCCTGGAAATGTATGGTTGGGAGACCTTAAAACTTGACTTCTCCCACAGTCCTGCCTCATTAAAGAGTTGGTTTTCCAGGCTGGGTACAGTGGCTCAGCTTGTAATCCCAACACGTTGGAAGGCCGAGGCTGGAGGATCAGCTTGAGCTTAGGAGCTCAAGACCAGCCTGGGCAACATGGTGGGACTTCATCTCTAGTAAAAATGATTAAAAGAAAAAAAAAAAAAAAGGGCAGGTGCAGTGGTTTACGTCTGTAATCTCAGCACTTAGAGAGGCCGAGGCGGGTGGATTGCCTGAGGTCAGGAGTTCGAGACCAGTCTGGCCAACATGGTGAAATCTGGTCTCTATTAAAAATACAAAAAATTAGCCGGGCATGCTGGCATGACAGAACGAGACTGTCTCAAAAAAAAAAAAAAAAAAGCCAGGCGTGGTCGTTTCTCTGTGTCCCCAGCTACTCAGGAAGCTGAGATGGGAGGATCGCTTGAGCCCAGGAGTTTGTGGCTGCAGTGAGCTGCGGTCGCAGCACTGCACCCAGCTTGAGGGACAAAGCAAGACCCTCTTAGGACAACAATAAAAATAGAAAAATCGAGTTAGTCTCTCACACGTTTCCAACAAAGGAAAGAAAAGCCCTTCCAAAACCAGGTCCGGACCAGCAAGATGGGGAGACCACCCAAGCGGGGACCTCAAGAATTCTCAGTAGCAGAGGCTGGACGAGGGATGACCCCGATACTGAGCACCCACGCCCACCCTCTCCTCTCCTCACCTCCGCGTCCTCCCTACTGGCCGGGCGTTCAGGCCGGCGGCCGGCTCCCAGACCCCGACACCCTATCGCAAGTCGGCCAGGGAGGCTTTGGCATCCCAGCCCCCGCTCCCACCGCCCGGGGCCCATCCCCGACCTGGGGGGCGCTCCAGGGCGCCCCGGGGCTCGCGGCTCTCGGGCTTCCTCGGCCGGTAGCCATAAACTCCCCGCTCGGTCTGGTAGCCGCGCCAGAGGAGACTGGGGGCCCGGCCGAAGCCCCGTCGTGCTGCAGCCACAGTGGCTGAGGCCATGTCCACCGGGTCTCCTGGCCGGGACGCGGGAGGCCCAGAGGGTCCCACCCGGCCTTGGGAAATCCGGGACTCGCCACGAGGAGGCCAGAGCCCCGCCTCCAGACAACGCCCCCGCACCTCATTGGCCGAGGGGCCGGATCCTCGAAGCCAATCCGAGGCAACGGCGCAAGCAGCGAACCACGCCCAGGATTGGGGCGGGACGAGGGCGGTGAGGGCGGTTGAGACCGCTGTGCTCCCGCACAAAGGGGATATAAATGTCCCGCCGGGCGGTACCTGCTCCTGATAGGAAACTGAATGTAGCTGAAGCGCCTGCAGGCTCCTGCCAGGAGTGTTCAACCATCACGCCTCTGCCCAACCGCGTAGACACAGTCTAGGGGGCCTGTTACAGAAAGGGCAAATTAGCCACAGGGTGGATAGGAAGTGACTGGGACTGAGACCAAGGGATACAAAAAGGAAAGGTTATTTGGGGCAGCTAGAAAATCAATGTCCCTATTTTTTTGTTTTCTTAAGAAATATTAAGAGAGGCCGGGCGCGGTGGCTCACGTCTGTAATCGCAGCACTTTGGGAGGCCAAGGCGGGAAGATCATCTGAAGTCAGGAGTTCGAGACCAGTCTGGCCAACATGGCAAAACCCTGTCTCTACTAAAAATACAAAAAGTAGTTGTTAAAAAACAAACAAAAATTAGCCGGGCGTGGTGTCAGGTGCCTGTGGTCCCAGCTACTCGGGAGGCTGAGGCAGGAGAATCGCTGAAACCCAGGAGGTGGAGGTTGCACTGAGCCGAGATCGTGCCACTGAACTCCAGCCTGGGCAACAAGAGTGAAACTCCGTCTCAAAAAACAAAACAAACAAATAAAAAACATTAAGAGAGAAAGAAGGAAATAGAGTAAAGGGAGCAGAGAAGAAAGTGATAGGAGTCAAAAGAAATTGGAGATGAACTATTAAAGCAGCATAGAGACTTTCAAGATTGACGAGGCGCAGTGGCTCACACCTGTAATCCCAACACTTTGGGAGGCCGAGGTGGGCGGATCACCTGAGGTCAGGAGTTCCAGCCTGGCCAACACGGTGAAAACCCATCTCTACAAAAAATACAAAAATTAGCCGGGCATGGTGGCACTTGCCTGTAATCACAGCTATTTGGGAGGCTGAGGCAGGAGAATCACTTGAACTCAGGAGGCAGAGGCTGCAGTGACCCAAGACTGTGCCACTGTACTCAAGCCTGGGTGACAAAGTGAGACTCTGTCTCAAAAAAAAAAAAAAAAAGAGATATCCTCGGTTGGTCTGTCTCTGAGTGAGTTTCCCAAATGATTCTTTTCTGTGGCTTACCTTTAACTTTGCCAGTATGGTAGGGGAGAGAGACTGCATCCTTACCTGGTCAGTTACCCTTCATTCCAATAAGCTGTGCAACTATACCCCAAACTCCTAGGAATGTTATACATACAAGCCCAAGACATCCTTCTTCCCTACTCATTCAACCAGTGTACTCATAAAGCATTCTGCCAGGTTACAAAGATTAATAAGGCACAGTTTCTGCCCTTAGTTCCCAGTCTAGCTGTATATAGAACTCAACACACAGGGTGACAGATTCTGTGATGCAGGCATGTGTAGGTGCCCCCTGCAAGCACAGCTACCGTAGTTGGGGACCCCTTAGGTCCATACTTCGGCAGACTCCTTATCTTGCTATTTTGGACCTGGTTTCGGAAGGGGTTTCCTTTTTTTTTTTTTTTGAGACTGAGTCTCACTCTGTCACCCAGGCTGGAGTGCAGTGGTGCAATCTCGGCTCACTGCAACCTCCATCTCCGTGATTCAAGCGATTCCCCTGCCTCAGCCTCCCAAGTAGCTGGGATTATAGATGTGCGCCACCACGTCCAGCTAATTTTTTGTATTTTTAATAGAGACGGGGTTTCGCCATGTTGGCCAGGCTAGTCTCCAACTTCTGATCTCAAGCGATCCACCCACCTTGGCCTCCCAAATTGCTGGGATTACAGGCATGAACCACCGTACCTGGCTGGGCTTGTCTTTTATTCCTTGGTTGTGAACCTATGGAAACCTAGCTCTTTGGACAGGTGGGGCCGTGGGAAAAGGAAATTTCTGAGATCTGAGTGTGTTACAGGAACCTCCAAGTGGAAGGGACATTAGGACAGAATCTTGAGGCCTGAGGAGTTAGGCAAATGCACAAAGACAAGAGCCCACCAAGAAGATGGCAGTGAAGAGCAGATATGGGATAACTGGATGATTTAAAGAGCTTTGAGCGAGGGAGGGGAGGGAAAATAAATAAATAAATAAAGAGCTTTGAGCAAAAAGAAGTGGATAATTACAGGATCAATGTCCCTTGAGCTGATCACAATGAAAAGATAAGTCTTAGTCAGGGGCATGGACATTGTATATGGTATAAGAGGAGGAAAGGCAGGGAATCGGATACGTGTTCAGGTGCATTGATAGATTTGATCATGGAAGGATATGGGAGTTCTTTTCTGCTTCTAATTTTGGTGAAAAAGCAAGATCAGCAGCTGAAAGAGGGAGTGAGGAGATATGGGAGGATGTTTGAAAGGGAAGAAAAAAGCTGGGCGCAGTGGCTCACTCCTGTAATCCTAGCACTTTGGGAGGCTGAGGTGGGTGGATCACCTGAGGTCAGGAGTTCAAGACCAGCCTGGCCATCATGGTGAAACCCCATCTTTAAAAAAAAAAGAAAAAGAAAAGAAAGAAAGGGAAGAAAAAATTGGGAGGTGATGGGCTGGGAAAGTGGACGTATTGGGAACAGTCACGTTTTGGGGGTTGCCAACAGCCCACTGAGGCTTCAAGACCAGTCAGAATGGTTGCAAGTTTTTCTCCAGATATGCTCAGTTCCTTTTGCAGGTACAGAGCAGAATGGAGTTGAATTTAACCAGTGCAGGGTTTTGCTTAGCAGATGTGATGAAGACATTAGGCAAGGGAGTATTCACAGCACTGAGCCATAGAATCTATGCTGGAGAAGGGGACAAGCAGAAGGGAAGCTGATACTAAAAAAATGATAGAGCCAGTGGATTGAGGGTAACAAGAGGCAGAGAGTCGAAATGAAGACACTAGTGTGAGTGAACTGGTGGTCAGATGGTGGGATGCTTGACACTGAGATTTTTTTTTTTTTTTTTTTTGAGGAAGAGTCTTGCTTCGTCACCCAGGCTGGAGTGCAATGGTATGATCTGGGGTCACTGCAACCCCCGCCTCACAGGTTCAAGTAATTCTCCTGCCCTAGCCTCCCAAGTAGCTGGGATTACAGGCACCCACCACCACGCCCAGCTTATTTTTTTCTTTTTTTGTATTTTTAGTAGAGGTGGGGTTTTGTCATGTTGGCCAGCCTGGTCTCCACTCCTGACCTCAGATGATCCACCTGCCTTGGCCTCCCAGAGTGCCGGGTTTACAGGTGTGAGCCATCGCATTAGCGAAACTGAGATTTCGTATGGAAGGTGGACATTGGTACTACAGGGATAGAAACCCCTTCTTGAGGCCTGTGAACCTCAGGTGAGAATCCTTATGTAGATTGGCAAAGTTCAAAAAGTTTCTAAAAGTTCGATAGCACACTGTGTTGGTAAAGGTATAGGCCATAGGTACTCTCATACATTGTTAATAAAAATGTAAAGTGGTACAAACTCTATAGAGGGCAGACTGTCAATATCTTACAAAATTAATAAAAATACATTGTTTGACCCAGCAGTTCCACCTTTAGGAATTCATACAAAGAGCAGATTTTCATGCACACATTCACACACAATTTTGTACATATTCATTGCAGCATTGTCTATAATTGAAATAAAAGATTGTGAGCACCTAAATATCAAAAAAATAGGGGATTAAATAAAAGTCCTCTAAGAGAGAATACTATAGAGTTGTAAAATAGAATAAAGCATGGCCAGGTACAATGGCTCACACCTATAATCCCAATACTTTGGAAGGTTGTGCTGGGAGAATCACTTGAGGCCAGGAGTTCAAGACTAGCCTGGGCAACATAGGGAGACCTCATCTCTACAGAAAATAAAAATAAATTAGTGGGGTGTGGTGGCACACACCTGTAGATTCAGCTGTTCAAGAGGCTGAGGTGGGAGGATCAGTTAAGCCCGGGAGGTCCAGTGAGCCATGATCACACTACTGAACTCCAGCCTGGAAGACAGAGCAAGAACCTGTCAAAAAAAAAAAATGTATGTATATATATATATATATATATAGCCACACACACACACCCCCCTTAGAAATTGTTGCAATCCAATAAATAATAAGCTGCTTCATTCTTTTTTTTTTTTTTTTGAGATAGGGTCTTTCTCTTTCTCTCAGGCTCAAGTGCAGTGGCATGATCACTGCAGCCTCAACCTCCTGGGTTCAAGCGATCCTCCCACCTCAGCTATCCAAGTAGCTGGTACTACAGGTACATGCCACCACACCAGGCTAATTTTTATATTTTTTGTAGAGACTGGGTTTCACCATGTTGCCCATGGCTGGTCTTGAACTCCTGGGCTCAAGTCATCTGCCTGTCTCGGCCTCCCAAAGTGTTGGGATTACAGGCATGAGCCACCGAGACTGGCCAAGAAAACTCTTTCTTACATGACTCCACTAGTACTTTAGGATAAAGCAAAACAGAATGAAAATGAAGAACTGCCATCTACAGCTGGCACTGCTTTTGCATAAATGCTGCTCCAAGAGCTATAGGAGCTATATCACAAAACAATTAAGGTGGCCATACTTGTCAAGTGTTTAGACTTGCAAATCTTAAACAAGTAAGACCCATCAGTTTCCACGGACATATACTGTATCACAGATTCATTTTACTCTCCATTTAATTTCCTTGCTCTATTCAAAAAAGAGATGGATTTTTGGGTCTGGGCTCTAGTAAAGAATGTAAAGATTTCAAAATCTTTCAAAATGGTCTTTCCCCATTACTTATAACTGAAGTCAAGGTCTTTCCCCATTACTTATAACCAAAGTCAAGGTCTTATATTAGTACTGTTACAAATAGTTTCTTTTCATCTTCTACTCCACAAAATTAAGTATTTGGAGATTGAATGTGATGAAGCATGGATGTTAAACCATTTCTTCCTTCTAGGAAATGACTCTAGTGTTGTGGTCTTAGCATACAATAAGCAATCAATACATCCCTGTCCGATGAATGCATTGGTAACAAGTGGGAAATCAGCGGTAAGACAAGAGGACCGCAGGACTAGAGATAAAAATAGAGGAGTCCATGCAATGGCTCACACCTGTAATTGCAACACTTTGGGAGGCCAAGGTGGGAGGATCACTTGAGTCCAGAAGTTCAAGTGTACCCTGGACAACATGGCGAAACCCTGTCCTACTAAAAATACAAAAAATTATCTCAGTGTGGCGTTGTGCACCTGTAATCTTAGCTACTCAGGAGGCTGAGGCAGGAGAATCGCTTGAACCCGGGAGGTGGAGGTTGCAGCGAGCCAAGATCACGCCACTGCACTCCAGCCTGGGCAACAAGAGCGAAATTCCATCTAAAAAAATTTTAATAATGATTATCATGGTACTAGTTATCTATTGGTGTTACTGGTGTGTAACAAATTACCCCACAACTTAGTGCCTTGAAATAATAACCATATATTATCACACAGTTTCAGGTGAGTATGCTGGACAACTTAGTTTAGGGCCTCTAGCTCAAGGCCTCCCAGGAGGAGGCAGCTACCTGTCAGTGAGACTGTGATTCCATCTGAAGGCTCAGCTGGGAGAGGATTGGCCTCCACGTTCAGTCGCGTGGTTGTTGGCAGGCCTGAGCTCCTTATTGCTTGCTGGCCAGAAGCCTCCCTCCTCAGTTCTTCAGCACATGGGCTTCTCCGAAGGACAGCTCACAATGTGAAAGCTTGCTTTCCTCAGAGAGGAGAGAGAGAAAGGAGAGAGAGAGAGAGAGAGAGAGAAGGGATGAGAGAGAGCAAGGAGAGAGAGAGAAAAGAGAGAGAGAGAGACTGAGTGCGGTGGCTCACGCCTGTAATCCCAGCACTTTGGGAGGCTGAGGCAGGTGGATGACTTGAGGTCAGGAGTTGGAGACCGGCCTGGCCAACATGGTGAAACTCTGTCTCTACTAAAAATACAAAATTAGTTGGGCATGGTGGTGCATGCCTATATTCCCAGCTACTCTGGAGGCTGAGGCAGGAGAATCGCTTGAATCCAGGAGGCAGAGGTTGCAGTGAGCCGAGATCATGCCACTGTACTCCAGCCTGGGCGACAGATTGAGAATCCATTTCAAAAAGAGAGAGAGCGAGCCAGCCCAAGATGAAGCCGCTAACATGCCTTCACCTCTGCAGCACCGTGTTCATTAGAAATCAGTCTCAAAATCTACTCTGCATTCAAGAGGAAAAGAGTACACAGTGGGTGAAGACCAGAAGGCAGAGACCCTTGAGAGGCAACCCAGAGGCAGAGGCTGCCTACCACACCCCACAGCCATTTGTAGGAACGTGTGACTGAGGGGCGCACAGTCCTCATCCTGTCTCTCCTGCGCTCGCTCGTGTGACTCTCCGCTGGCTGCCGTCACACTCTGCGTTGATAGTCTTCTCTTCTTTCTATTGCCACTCTGACACATTTGTTTGTTTTACAGACAAGATCTCACTCTGGCACCCAGGCTGGAGTGCAGTGGCACCAGCATAGCTCACTACAGCCTTCACCTCCGGGGCTCAAGCGAGCCTGCAGCCTCAGTTTCCCCCAAAGCTGGGACTATACACCACCATACCCATAGTCCCAATGAGTGGACCAGTTTGCTTGGCTAATTTTTAAACATTTTTTTGTAGCGACGAGGGTCTTGCTAGGTTGCCCAGGCTGGTCTTGAACTCCTGGACTTCAAGTGATCCTCCTGCCTCCCTTTCCCACAGGGCTGAGATTATAGGCCTGAGCCATGGCTCCCGCCGGCCACCCTCATGCTGATGCGTTTTTCAGTTATTTTCCTGTTCCTGGTTTTCCATCCCTATGCTCACTCTGTCAGCTAATACCCCGGTCTTGAATGAGACCCCCACTGCAGGCTTCTCAGCTGGGTTCTCAGACATCACTAATTAAATCACCCAAATTGCTCACTCCCTTTTCTGAATTCCTCCAGCACATAGAGACAGTGCCGTTCTGTTCACCATTTTTTTCTTCTACTTCTCCTGTCTCCCAAAAGATGACAAAATATTAGAGAGTGAGGATCATGTTTTTATTTTTATTTATTTATTTATTTATTTTTGAGACAGAGTCCTGCTCTGTCATCCAGGCTGGAGTGTAATGGTACAATCTCTGCTCACTGCAACCTCTGCCTCCCACGTTCAGGCAATTCCCCTGACTCAGCCTCCAGCGTAGCTGGCAGGTGCTCACCACCATGCCCAGCTATTGTTTGTATTTTTAGTAGAGACAGTGTTTCGCCATGTTGGCCAGGCTGGTCTTGAACTCCTGACCTCAGGAGATCCTCCCGACTTGGCCTCCCAAAGTGCTGGGATTATAGGTGTGAGCCAGTGTGCCCAGCCAATATTTATTTATTTATTTATTTAGAGACAATGTCTTGCTCTGTCGTCCAGGGTGGAATGCAGTGGTGTGATTTTGGCTCACTGCAAACTCTGCCTCCCAGGTTCAAACGATCCTCCTGCCTCAGCCTCCCAAGTAGCAGGGATTACAGGCATGCACCACCACCCCCGGCTAGTTTTTGTATTTTTAACAGAGACAGGGTTTAGCCATGTTGGCCAGACTGGTCTCAAACTGATGACTTCAAGTGAGGATCATGTTGTTAAGCATTCACTATGTCTCAGGTGCTCTGTGAGAGTCCTTCAATTCTAGCATTCTCTATCTCAGTGACTCCCATCCCTAGTGAACCTAGTAGTGCTGATCACAGAGTAGAAACACAAACTTTATTTTACTTTATTGAAAATCAATCTATCAACAGCATCGTAAGAGGGGGATGAAAGATTAAAAAGGAAAGAAAAAAATGAAAAACCAGTCTATCTTATCTTTGTCTGATGGGAAGCAGCAGCAGGCTTTATTTATTCAATTAAATCTTTTTTGAGACAGAGTCTTACTCTATTGCCTGGGCTGGAGTGCAGAGGTATGATCACGGCTCACTGCAGTCTTGACCTGCTGAGCTTAAGCAATCCTCCTGCCTCAGCCTCCTGAGTCACTGGGACTACAGGTGCACCACCACACTGGGCTAATTTTTTGTTGTTGGTAGTGTTTGTTTGTTTGTCTGTTTTCTGAGACAGAGTTTCGCTCTTGTTGCCCAGACTGGAGTGCAATGGCACGATCTCGGCTCACCCCAACCTCCGCCTTCCAGGTTAGAGAGATTCTCCTGCCTCAGCCTCCTGAGTAGCTGGGATTACAGCCGCGCGCCGCCACACTCAGCTAATTTTTTGTACTTTTAGTAGAGATGGAGTTTCTCCATGTTGGTCAGGCTTGTCTGGAACTCCCAACCTCAGGTGATCCGCCCGCCTCAGCCTCCCAAAATGTTGGGATTACAGGTGCGAGCCACCGTGCCTGGCCATTTTGTTTTTTTTTTTTTGAGATGGAGTCTTACTCTGTAGCCCAGGCTGGAGTGCAGTGGCATGATCTTGGCTCACTGCAACCTCAGCCTCCCAGGTTCAAGTGATTCTCCTGCCTCAGCTTCCTGAGTAGCTGATATTACAGCCGCCTGCCACCACACCCAGCTAATTTTTGTATTTTTTTTAGTATAGACGGGTTTCACCATGTTGCCCAGGCTGGTCTCAAACTCCTGACCTCAGGTGTTCCACCGGCCTCAGCCTCCCAAAGTGCTGGGATTACAGGCGTGAGCCACCTCCCCAGTGGCTAATTTTTTCTTTAAATTTTTTGTAGAGTTGGGTTCTTGGTATGTTGCCCAGGCTAATTAATATTTATTGAAAATGTTGTCTATACGAGCACCATGCTAACTGCTTTGGGATGCAGCAAAGAAGAAGGCAGATGAGGTCCATTTTTAGGAACTTTCAGTGTCACGGGTTAGACAGCAGTTAAATAAATAATCATACAATGATTATAACAGTGCCTCAAAGGACAAGTACAGGATGAAACCAGATAACTGGGGGACTCTTACCTAGTGTGGGAGATTACGTAAACTGAAACCCTAAAAACAAAGTAGGAGTTAGGCAAGCAAATAGAGGCAAACAGCTCAGAGGCAAGTTCAAGTTCTGACATGCTCCTTCTCCTATCCCATTGCCTGGTGAAGGAGGATGGAGAATTTTTTTTTTCTTTTTTCTTTTTTTTGAGACAGAATCTCACTCTGTCACCAGGCTGGAGTGCAGTGGTTCCATCTCAGCTCACTGCAACCTCCACCTCCCGGGTTCAAGCGATTCTCTGCCTCAGCCTCCTGAGTAGCTGAGAGTACAGGCATGCGCCATCATGTCCAGCTAATTTTTGTATTTTTACTAGACATAGGGTTTCATCATGTTGGCCAGGATGGGCTTGATTTCCTGACCTCGTGATCTGCCTGTCTTGGCTTCCCAAAGTGCTGGGATTACTGGCTATGCATACAGCTTCCATGGAGAAACTTTAGGGATAGATTATGGATATATTATGTCTGCAGTGTAATACCTTCCAGAAGAAACTAGAAACTTCCAGAATAAGCTACCTATTTCTTTAACATTATTACCCTTAGCAACTGACACAAGAAGTGAAGTAATTGTGAAGACTCCTTTGGTAATAATTTTTTTTTCAGCTGTATTTCTCAGTGTGAATAATACTGTTCTAAATTACGAAGGCAACCACTTTTTTTTTTTGAGACTCAAGTCTCACTATGTCACCCAGGCTGGAGTGCAATTGGCACAATCTTGGTTCACTGCAACCCCTGCCTCCTGGGCTCAAGCCATTCTCCTGCCTCAGCCTCCTGAGTAACTGGGACTACAGGTGCATGCCACCAAGCCCAGCTAATCTTTTTGTATTATTAGTAGAGATGGGGTTCTGCCATGTTGGCCAGGCTGGTTTCGACCTCCTGACATGAGGTGATCCACCCGCCTCAGCCTCCCACAGTGCTGGGATTACAGGCATGAGCCACCTCGCCTGACCCAGGCAACGACTTTTCACTTGGACTCTGAAATGCTTGGAAGCAGCTGGGCGTGTGGCTCATGCCTGTAACCATTTTGGGAGGCCACAGGGGCGGATCACCAGAAGTCAGGAGTTGGAGACCAGCCTGGCCAACATAGCAAAACCCCAAGTCTACTAAAAATACAAAAATTAGCCAGGCATGGTGGCAGGCACCTGTAATCCCAGCTACTCGGGAGGCTGAGGCAGGAGAATTGCCTGAACCCAGGAGGCGGAGGTTACAGTGAGCCGAGATTGCACCACTACACTCCAGCCCAGGCAGTGAGCCAAGATCATGCCACTGCACTCTAGCCTGGGGGACAGAGTGAGACTCCATCCCAAAATTAAAGTAATAAGGTTAGGAACGGTGAAGTCTAATCTGTTCGTTTGTAAAATGAGGGCTGTGAGTCAGGAGCAGTTACAAACGACTTGCCCTAGTTTCGCTGGTTTGCGCGTGCTCTGGCTGGGCTCTAAGAGTAGACAAATGTCTTTCATTTGCAGTTCAGCCTTCTTTCCTTTGTATGATCATGGTTATATATTTAGCAACACACTGGTGTGACCCAGGCAGGCCTTCTTGTTTTATTATATATATCGGTCTGTCTTGTTAGAACTAGATTATAAAATCATGTCTTTTCTTATTCCATGTTCTGATTATGTTGTTTACAGGGATATCTGTATTGCTATGTATGTGGCACTCAGTTGTATAAGGTGGGTGAAACATCTCAGAATGGAAGGAAATCTTTTTTTTTTTTTTAGGCAGAGTCTCGCTCTGTTGCCCAGGCTGGAGTGCAGTGGCATAATCTCAGCTCACTGCAACCTCCACCTCCCAGGTTCAAGCGATTCTCCTACCTCAGCCTCCTGAGTAGCTGGGATTACAGGTGCGCACCTCCACACTTGGCTAATTTTTGTATTTTTAGTAGAGACGGGGTTTCACCATGTTGGTCAGGCTGGTCTTGAACTCATGACCTTGTGATCCACCAGCCTTGGCCTCCCAAAGTGCTGGGATTATAGGTGTGAGCCACCACACCTGGTGGAAGGAAATCTTACATAAGAGTGGGAACTTTGTCATCAGATAGCCCTGAGCTGAGATTCTATTTAGTAGCTGTGTAATCCTGAGCACATTATTTAACTACGCTAAACCCAGTTGGGCATGGTGGCTCATGTCTGTAATCCCAGCACTTGGGAGGCCGAGGCTGGTGGATCACGAGGTCGGGAGATCAAGACCAACCTGACCAACACGATGAAACCCCATCTCTAGTAAAATACAAAAAATTAGCCGGATGTGGTGGCACATGCCTGAAGTCCCAGCTACTCAGGAGGCTGAGGCAGCGGAATCGCTTGAAAATGGGAGGAGGAGGTTGCAGTAGGCAGAGATCATGCCACTGCACTCTAGCCTGGCAATAGAGTGAGACTCAGTCTCAAAAAAAAAAGAAAAAAACTATGCTAAGCTCAAGTTTCCCCCAGTCTGTGAAAACAGGGAAAATAGCACCGATCAAGTAGAAGCCTTAGATGGATCAGTGCCTGACACATACTAAGAAGTGTCCATTCAACCTCTCACTGTTAAAAATTTAAGTATCTTTCATGCAAATCACAAAAAGGGGTATATTTGGTCTGTTAAGAGTTAGCATAGCTGGGCGCGGTGGCTCACGCCTACAATCCCAGCGCTTTGGGAGGCAGAAGCAGGTGGATCACGAGGTCAGGAGTTTGAGACAAGCCTGGCCAAGACGGTGAAACCCCATCTCTACTAATAATATGAAAATTAACCTGATGTGATGGCGGGCACCTGTAATCCCAACTACTCAAGAGGCTGAGACAGGAGAATCGCTTGAACCCAGAAGGCAGAGGTGCAGTGAGTCAACATTGAGCCACTGTACTCCAGCCTGGGCAAAAGAGCAATAATCCATCTCCAAAAAAAAAAAAAAAAAAGGAGAGTTAGTACATCATTTGATAAATAAAAATGAAACTCCAGGCTATAAGCTATAATGTAATGGTTTCCTCTAAAATATCCTTTCTTGGCTGGGCACAGTGACTAACCCCTGTAATCCCAGCACTTTGGGAGGCCAAAGCAGGCAGATCACATGAGCTCAGGAGTTCCAGGCCAGCCTGGACAACATGCTGAAATCCCATCTCTACTAAAAAAATACCCAAATTAGCCAGGTGTGGCGGTGTATGCCTATTATCCTAGCTACTCAGGAGTCTGAGGCAGGAGAAATGCTTGAACCTGGGGGGTGGAGGTTGCAGTGAGCTGAGATCACGCCACTGCACTCCAACCTTTACGACAGAGCAAGACTCCGTCTCAAAAAATAGGTAAATAAATAAAATAACCTTTCCTTTACCACCCCCCCCGTTCCATTTTTTTTTTTTTAAATGTTAACTACTTTTCCAGCGTTTTATTTTATTTATTTTGGAGACAGGTTCTTGCTCTGTGGCCCAGACTGAAGTGCAGTGGCACCGTGATAGCTCACTGTAGCCTCAACTTCCTGGGCCCAAGTAATTCTCCCACCTCAGCCTCCTGAGTAGCTGGGACTGCAAGCATGCACTACCATGCTGGATATTTTTTTTTTTAGTGGCCTGTCAGCACAGCATAATTCGGTTTTGTTTTTTATTTTTAGTAGAGACAGTGGCGGGGAGGTTGTCTCACTATGTTGCCCAAGCTGGTCTTGAACTCCTGAGCTCAAGAGATCCTCCAACCCCAGCCTCCCAAAGTGTTGAAATTATAGGCACGAGCCACTGCGCCTGGTCTCTTTTCATTCTTGTTTAATCCTACACATTCAGCTGGGCACAGTGGCTCATACCTGTAATCCCAGCACTTTGGGAGGCCAAGGCAGGCAGATCGCTTGAGCTTAGGAGTTTGAGACTAGCCTGGGCAACATGGTAAAACTCTACCTCTACAAAAAATACAAAAAAATTAGCCTGGCGTGGTGGTACAAGCCTGTAGTCCCAGCTACTTGTGGGGGCAGGGATCTGAGGCAGGAGGATTGCTTGAACCTCAGGAGGTCAAGGCTGAAGTGAGCTGGGATGGTGCCACTGCACTCCAGCCTGGGTGACAAAGTGAGACCATGTCCTTTTTTTCCCCCAAAGACTTGCTGAGTTGAAAGAGACCCTGTCTTTAAAAAAAAAAAAATCCTACACATTTCTGCTTCAGTACATGTTTCTCATCCTTTCCAAAGACAACATTCGTTCACATTAAGCCTTTTATCACAATGTTATCAAGCGCTTTCTATAACATAAGACACAAAGATTAGTGAGATACAAATCACAACCCTAAGTAGCTTACAGTTGTTTGAGGAAAACAGATACTTTAAAAAGTATTCCAGGCTGCATGCAGTTGCTCATGCCTGTAACCCCAGCTCTTTGGGGGGCCGAGGTAGGTGGATCACGAGGTCAAGAGATCGAGACAATCCTGGCCAACTTGGTGAAACCCCGTCTCTACTAAAAATACAAAAATTAGCCAGGCGTGGTGGTATGTGCCTGTAGTCCCAGCTACTTGGGAGGCTGAGGCAGGAGAAAAGCTTGAACCCAGGAGGCAGAGTCTGCAATAAGCTGAGATCATACTGCTGCACTCCAGCCTGGTGACAGATCGAGACTCCCTCTGTCTCAAAAAAGAAGAAAAAAAAGGTATTCCAATGTAAGACAATGAATGTTGTAAGAAGGGTGATCATAGGCTGCAGCAGGAACCCAGTTGGGGGCTGGGACCTAACTCAGTATTTGTAAGGTGGTGGTGATTAAAAAAAAAAAAAAAAAAAAAAAGGCTTCCGGCTGGGCTTGGTGGCTCACGCCTGTAATCCAAGCACTTTGGAGGCCAAGGCGGGCGGATCACCTGAGGTCAGGAGTTCAAGACCAGCCTGACCAACATGGTGAAACCCCGTCTTTAAAAACAAACAAAAAAAGGCTTCCGGGACTCCATGTTTGGGTCTCCATCCACGAACACTCCCTTTGTGGAAGCCATCTTTCTCTCTCCTGGATTTCCCCTCTGGAGTCCCCTTCCACATTCTCTTGTGGAAGCATGTCTTCCCCTCCTAAATGTCATCTCTCTCTATTTCCTTCCACTCAGGGTGGAAGCTGCTTTCCTCTCTTGGATTCCATCTTTCTGGATTCTCTCACTCTGTGTGAGAGTTAGCCGTTTCTTTTTTTTTTTTCTTTTTTAATTAAAAAAAATTTTTTTTTTTAAAGATGGGGTTTCACCATGATGGCCAGGCTGGTCTTGAACTCCTGACCTCAGGTGATCCACCCACCTCCTCCGCCTCCCAAAGTGCTAGGATTACAGGCATGAGCCACCGTGCGCAGCTGAGAGTTAGCTGTTTCTTTCTCCTCCTGTTTCTCTCTCTCGCCCTCTAAATAAATCACTTTCTAAAAAAAAAAAAAAAAAAAAAAGGCTTCCCTGAGGAAATAATGCTTGACTTTAGTCTGGAAATATTCATGGGAAAAAGGACATTCTAGGCAAAGGCATAACGTACGCTGAGTGAAGAGGAAGTCCTGGGTATGTAGGTTATTTGTTATGGCCGGAACTTACACATGTGGGGAAGTAGCACAAAATGAGACCAGATGTATACACAAGACCCACGATTACCAGCTTCTGCTAAGGACTCTGAATTGTACCCTGTAAGCCAGTGGCTTCCAAAGTGGCTTGGCAGAAAGATGGTACAAACCTCTGTCATTACCAGTTGGAATAGCTGAGAAAACTTTCTTTTTTCTCCTGTTTCTTTTTCATCTTCGTTTGTAACCCGACCCCACCGCCTTTTTTTTTTTTTTTTTTTTTTTTTTAGACGGAGTTTCGCTCTTGTTACCCAGGCTGGAGTAAAATGGTGTGATCTTGGCTCACTGCATCCTCCACGTTCCTGGTTCAAGCAATTCTGCCTCAGTCTCCCGAGTAACTGGGATTACAGGTATGTGCCAGCATGCCCAGCTAATTTTGTATTTTTAGTAGAGACGAGGTTTCTCCATGTGGCTAGGCTGGTTTCAAACTCCTGATCTGAGGTGATCCACCCACCTCGACCTCCCAAAGTGCTGGGATTATAGGCGTGAGCCACCGCACCCAGCTGTAACCCCTTCTTTTTAATCTTCATTTAATCTTCAATGTGTTGGCACAGATTCCTAGTACTTGAAGCAAAAGGTTTCAGGTGCACTGGTTTCTCACAGTGTTAAGGCAAAGAAAGGGCTGTTGAAGTACTATTTATTCAAATTGCAAAGCTACTTGGATCACATTTGTGGTTTCCGACATGATTTAGTAATAGCCAACACTTACAGAGCACCTCCTAGCACATGCTGCTAAGTGCTTTTATTTCAATTACCTCCTTTACTCTTCACAATACCCTATGAAAGAGTACTATTATTATCATGATTTTTAAGAATAAAAAGCTGTTATTTTAACTGGTTGAATAATCAGCCCAAGTTCAAATAGTAAATGTTGGGATCAGAGTTTGAACTCGTGTAGTCTGAGTGCACAGCTGCCTGTTCCTTGCTTCCCCACCTAGTCACTCTGTCCTCCTTCAAAAACCTCGGGTCCTTTGGACTCCTTCTTTCTGCCTATGCTCCCAGCTACCACAGCTTTTCAGAATCACCTGCTCGTGTCCAATTCTGTCCCCTTTCATTCACTAAAGGTTTTGGCTCCTTTCTGTCTTCTTTACAGAATTTTTTCTTTTTTCTTTTTTTTTTTTTGAGGCAGAGTCTTTCTGTTGCCCAGGTTGGAGTGCAGTGGCACAATCTTGGCTCACTGTAACCCCTGCCTCCCAGATTCAAGCGATTCTCCCGCGTCAGCCTCTAGTAGCTAGGACTACGGGTCTGTGTCACCTTGTCCGGCTAATTTTTTATATTTTTAGTAGAGACAGGGTTTCACCACATTGGCCAGGCTGGTCTCCAACTCCAGGCCTCAAGTGAACTGCCTGTGTCGGCCTCCCAAAATGCTGGGATTACAGGTGTGAGCAACCATACCTGGCTAATTTTTGTATTTTTAGTAGAAATTAGGTTTTACCACGTTGGCCAGGCTAGTCTCAAACTCCTGATCTCAAGCGATCCGCCCTCTTTGGTCTCCCAACATGTTGGATTACAGGCATGAGCCACCGCGCCTGGTCTTTTTGCAGCTTTTATTTACTCCAGTCTGTCCATCTTCCCCATCCACACTCATGCATTCCTCCTTTCCCTTCACCTCCCTCCTCACCCAGCTTAGGTTCCATGATCCTCCATTCTAGTCACTCTCTTGCAAATACCTTCGACTCCCTCACACTTCTCTTTGTCATTACTGAAGCTGGGTGCGGTGGCTGACACCTGTAATCACAGCACTTTGGGAGGCTGAGGCAGGGGGATCACAAGGTCAGGAGTTTGAGACCAGCCTGGCCAATATGGTGAAATCCTGTCTCTAACAAAAATACAAAAATTAGCTGGGCATGGTGGCGTGTGCCTGTAATCCCAGCTATTCAGGAGCCTGAGCCAGGATAATCACTTGAACTGGGGAGGCAGAGGTTGCAGTGAGCAGAGATTGCGACACTGCACTCTAGCCTGGGCGACAGAGTGAGACTTCATCTCAAAAAAACACAAAAGAACAAAAACAACAACAAAAACAAGCCCAACCATGATTAAACCTAACTTTCCATCTCTTCTGGAGAAACAGGCATGTGTTGGCCGGGCACGGTGGCTCACGCCTGTAATCCCAGCACTTTGGGAGGCAGAAGTGGGTGGATCACCTGAGGTCAGATGTTCAAGACCAGCCTGGCCAACATGGTGAAACCCCATCTCCACTAAAAATACAAAAAAATTAGCCAGGCGTGGTGGTGGTCGCCTGTAATCCCAGCTACTAGGGGAGGCTGAGGCAGTAGAATCGCTTGAATCCGGGAGGCAGAGGTTGCAGTGAGGCAAGATCATGTCATGCCATTGCACTCCAGCCTGGGCAACAGAGCAAGATTCAGTCTAAAAAAACAAAAACAAAAACAAAACACTTCTCTTTATCTGTCATGTAAAAATACAAAAAATATACAAAAGTAAAAGGTGCAAAACCAGATTCCTCCCTGATCTCACATTCTCCTATGGTTATATTTTTCTGCTGTTCTTCTCAACACAATTTCTCAAATATGTCTCTACTTTTTCCATCTCCAACTTAGTGTTCAACCATTTCAGTCTGTCCCCTCTACTTCATGGACCTGCATCTGCAAGGTAACTATTGGCTCCTACATTTTTTTTTTTTCTGAGATGGAGTCTCGCTCTGTCACCCAAGCTAGAGTGCAGTGGCGCGATCTTGACTCACTGCAACCTCTGCCTCCTGGGTTCAAGCAATTCTCTGTCTCAGCCTCCTGAGTAGCTGGGATACAGTGGCCTACCACCATGCCCAACTAATTTTTGCATTTTTGGTAGAGATGCGGTTTCACCATCTTGGCAGGCTGGTCTTGAACTCCTGACCTCGTGATCCACCCGCCTCGACCTCCCAAAGCGCTGGGATTTCAGGCGTGAGCCACTGTGCCTGGTGGCTCCTACATTGTTAATGCAATATGTTCTCATATTCTTTGCTGTCTCAGTAACACTGAAGACAGCTTCTCATTTTTCCCTTCTTGAAGCACCTCTTTTCTTGGCTTTCAGATGCCACCCTCTCCTGGTTTTCCCTTATTTCATTCCGTCTCCTTTTTGGAGATTTCACCTCTGTATATGGAAGTTTCTCAGAGCTGAGTCCTGGACCTTTTTCTACTGCTGCATTTTCTTGGGTTATCCCATCGATTCTTTTTCTTTTCTTTTTTCTTTTTTTTGCCCCCCACCAATTCTTTTTTTTTTTTTTTTTTTTTTTTTATATGGGGTCTCGCTCTAGTCACCCAGGCTGGAGTGCAGTGGTGCCATTTCAGCTCACTGCAACTTCTGCCTCCTGGGTTCATGCAATTCTCCTGCTTTCGCCTCTGGAGTAGCGGGGACTACAGGTGTGCGCCACCACGGCCGGCTAATTTTTGTATTTTTAGTAGAGATGGGGTTTCGCCATGTTGGCCATGCTGGTTTCAAACTTCTGACCTCAAGTGATCTTCCTGCCTTGACTTCCCAAAGTGCTGGGGTTACAGGCAGGAGCCACTGTGCCTGTCCTGAACCCATCTAGTCTTTAACTACCGTCTATACTGATTGATGACTCTCTGTATGGCTTTAAATACTGTCTGTACTGATGACTCTCAAAATTCCATCTCTAGGCTGGAGCTTTCCCCTGTGTTCCAAGTGCTCATTTGACATCTCCAGTTTCATAACTAGGAACTTCCAATTATCCAGGGTTTAACTTAAATTTTACATCATTCAAGACGCTTTCCCTGACAGCCACTCTCTTCCCTCTCTCCAGTTACTCTGCATTACATTACCCTGTTTTTTCCCTTTGTGCATTTATTCTATGGCAAATTTTATTTGTTTATTTAAGATCTACCTCTTGCGTTAGATTGTAATCTTGTTCACTGGACTTTCACTACTTGCCAAGTGCTGTTCTAAGCACTTTATAAGTCTTATCATTTGATTTACATTTTTTTTTTTGAGGGAGTCTTGCTCTGTTTGCCCAGGCTGGAGTGCAGTGTCACCATCTCAGCTCACTGTAACCTTTGCCTCCTGGGTTCAAGTGATTCTTCTGCCTCAGCCTCCCGAGTAGCTGGGATTACAGGCGTGTGCCACCATGCCCGGTTAATTTTTGTATTTTACTAGAGGCAGGTTTTCACCATGTTGGCCAGGCTGGTCTCGAGCTCCTGACCTCAAATGATCCGGCTGCCTCGGCCTCCCAAAGTGCTTGGATTACAGGTGTCAGCCATGGCGCCCCACCAATATTAACTTACTTTTTTGACTAGCCATATTAAAAGCTTGAAAAATAAAGCAGGTTAATCTCACATTGCTTGTGTTCTATTTTGGTGGAATTCAGAGAAGCCAGTGTTCGTAAACTGATTTTCATCTTACACTTCCACAAGAAATTCCAACATGATTTGGTAATGTGCTATTATGTTTCATATGTTTCATATTTATATTTGTTTAAATGTACCCTCAATACTTATATTTCATATTGAAGGGACACATCTCAATACATTTACTTTTGGAAACTGGTAAGCAGAGGAAATGCTGAAAAAATTTCCACCACACCAGAGATATAAAGAGGTGGGTATTTTTTTTTGAGTAGTCTCACTCTGTCGTCCAGGCTGGAGTGCAATGGTGTAATCTCGGCTCACTGCAACCTCTGCCTCCTGGGTTCTAGTGATTCTCCTGCCTCAGCCTCCTGAGTAGCTGGAATTACAGGTGCATGCCACCACGTCTGGCTAATTTTTCTATTTTTAGTAGAGACGGGGTTTCATCATGTTAGTTGCGCTGGCCTTGAACTCCTGACTTTGTGATCTGCCCGCCTGAGCCTCCCAAAGTGCTGGGATTACAGGCGTGACTCACCCCGCCTGGCCCAAGGTGGGTATTTTTTAAAAAGTAGCTTAGTGGCTCATGCCTGTAATCCCAGCACTTTGGGAGGCCAAGTCAGGCAGATCACCTGAGGTTGGGAGTTCAAGAGCAGCCTGACCAACATGGAGAAACCCCGTCTCTACTAAAAATACAAAAATTGCCAGGCGCAGTGGCTCATGCCTGTAATCCTAGCACTTTGGGAGGCTGAGGTGGGTGGATCACCTGAGGTCAGGAGTTTAAGACCAGCCTGGCCATCATGGTGAAACCCCATCTTTTAAAAAAAAAAATACAAAAATTAGCCAGGTGTGGTGGTGCACCTGTAATCCCAGCTACTCGGGAGGCTGAGGTGGGAGAACTGAACATGGGAGGCGGATCACACCATTGCACTCCAGCCTGGGCAACAAGAGCAAAACTCCCGTCTCAAAAAACAAAAAAAGCAGCTTAAACTAGGCTAAATTAGTTAAACAGCGGCTTCTAAAAGATCAAAGCTAGATTTCCTCATGGACTAGCACACTCCCAGTTCTCTGAGATCAGGGGACAGAGGCTGTAGTTACTGCTGGTTGGCCTCATTATGATACCTTTTTCTTTTCCTTAAACTCAGGATTTGTCCTGCTTGTAATTGTAATCTCTTTGCCTGGTCTTTGCTTTCTTCTGGGAAGCTGCCACTAGCTAGATTTTAAGTAGAGAGTAGTATCATGTACGTCTAAATAAAAACTAAATAGTTTAATTCTCTTCTTTTCCCATATAGAACAGTTCTGTCAATTGGAGCAGGCAAAAAGAACAACGAACATTTTTGAGACTTTTCTCAAAAATTCATTTTGAGAATGTATTTTCAGAAAATCATGAAGTTTGAATTATTTTTATTTATTTATTTATTTATTTAGAGACAGAATTTTGCTTTTGTTGCCCAGGCTGGAGTGCAATGGCATGATCTCATTCCAACCTTGGCCTCTCAGGTTGAAGCGATTCTCCTGCCTCAGCCTCCTGAGTAGCTGGGATTACAGGCATGCACCACCATGCTCAGCTAATTTTATATTTTTAGTAGAGACGGGGTTTCTCCATGTTGGTCTGGCTGGTTTCGAACTCCTAACCTCAGGTGATGCGCCTGCCATGGCCTCCCAAAGTGCTGGGATTGCAGAGGTGAGCCATCACGTCCAGCTGAAGTTTAAATTATTATCAGAATGCAAAAATGATGGCCTCTTCTGAGTGACGTATTTTTTCTAGAGATTACAATGACATCCCCACATCAGGCTTTTGGTGGGTAGCTTGAGATTTCAAAGTAAAATGATAGCATTTTCAGTTTATGTAAAAGTCTGCATAGAGTCATGGCAAAAATAACTTGGTTTTTGGAGTTAGATTTGAGTAGAATAGAAGATAGTGTACTTAGCAGTTTTGTGATACTGAGTAAATTAATCTGTGCCTCAATTTTTATAAAATGGGGATTGTCATTAACTAAAATTACAAATGTAAAATAGCAAATGCTCAACAAAAAGGCCCTCCTCCTCTTTTTTGATTTTAGGTGATTTCCTTTTAACACCTGATTAAAGACAAAGCTTGACTTGATTTAGGATGAGAAGGATTTATTATATTTATTAACAGAGAGGTAAAGCTTTTTTTTTGAGACAGAGTCTCACTCTGTTGCCCAGGCTGGAGTGCAGGGGCGTGATCTCGGCTCACTGCAACCTCTGCCTCCCAGGTTCTAAGGGATTCTCCAGACTCAGCCTCCTGAGTAGCTAGGATTACAGGGGATCACCACCTTGCTCGGCTACCTTTGTAATTTTAGTAGAGACCTCCCAAAGTGCTGAGATTACAGGCGTGAGCCACCGCGCTTAGCCACAGGTAAAGCTTCTTTTATTTTTTTTAACCTGGGTGCAGATGGGCTAAGGCCGAAAAGGGCGTTAGTGTGGTAAAGCTTCTTAATCAGACAAAATGAGAAAAGGAAACCTTGAAGTGTGGGTGGCTATCACCAATATGGTGTTTGGCGGGCAGTTCTCATAACTGTTTATCAGTGGTGCAAAATAGCAGTATTGATCTTTCTCTTTGACTACCCTTTAAATGATTGACTTACGTGTAGTGTATAAAAATAGGGTTTTTTTTTTTTTTAAAAGACGGGTTTTCACCATGTTGGTCAGGCTGGCCTTGAACACCCCACCTCAGGTGGTCCGCCCGCCTTGGCCTCCAAAGTGCTTGGATTACAGGCGTGAGCCACTACGGCCGGCCCAAAATATAGTTTCTTTAAAAAAAAAAAATACAGGAAGCAGCAACACTCAATATGAGAGGATAATTTGCATGCTAAGAGTAAATGGGAAAGCAAACAGTAAATAGAGGCAAACGGACAAAGGTTGAATACTAGGCAATCTGGACTTCCCTTAGGTATTTGTGGTTGGTAGCAGCTCATTATGTGGGCTTGGACACCAGGTGGGGCCCCGCATGTCAAGCAAACGTCAAGACCAGTTCCTCTGGCTCCCGACCAGACAGAGCCACCTACTCAGATCATGTTGGCAGGACCCAGCACTGTTTCAAGGCCAGATGCATCATTTTAGCAATTCAGGTGGAAATAAGCATTGTAAACTGATACCCATTTTTCAAATTTTATTTTTTGCTTTATTTTTACTGATACCCATTTTTAAAGGTCGGCCTGGGTTCGCATTCAGAAGAAACGTGGACGCTAGCCATTTTTTTTTAAATGGGTGATTTCATTTGATAACTCAGGGAGGTCTTTCCACTGTAATTTAAAATTTTTGCTTGCTAAAACCGGGTACTTTCTGAGAACTGTATGGAAAAAGCGTTGATTCTTCTCCACCCGGGGTGGTTTTTACGTCGAACACTTAGAACTGCTTCTGGAAATTCCCCCGCGGGAGTTTCGATGTCTTTTAGGGCATTCTAAAAACTAGACCCATTCCTAAGTGACTCCCACCTTCCAAACCAGCCATATTCTCTCGTTTCTCCAGTTTCCAATCTTCTAAATCTTCAACGTCTCCCCTCGCATTAGTCCAATCAAACTTTCTCTTCTTAGACCTCTTCCTTACATCCGCGTCAGAAAAACTCCCATGAGAATCACGTGGCCAAGCTTGTCCTTAATGGCGCTCCGTAACCCTCCTAGTATTCCACCACCCTTCTTTGCCTTCCTTGAGCTCCGCCCCGCCCCATTCGCGCTCCCCACCACACCCCCCGCAAAGTGCCTGCGCCTGCGCAGCTCCAATTCAGGCGCTTTCCCTTTCCCGGCGACCAATCCACTTCCTGCCTCTGGTCCTCGGAATACTCCACCCCTCCGCTGGGGCCCTGGCTTGAGGTTCTGGTATTGGCCACCCTACGCATTGCCTGTCTGAAAAATTCGCACTTCTCATCGAGTGGGGAATCTGGAAGAGCCGTTAAGTGGGTGGCACCTCTATGAGCCTTTGCTGCGGACCCACCACCCCAGAGTCAAGCTGAGATCATCGGCATGCTGCTGGAAGGGCGACCCAGACTGTTTCTAATCGGGCAGTCGCGCGGACCGCCTTTTCTCTCTCGGCTCCCTCCGCCCCGCCCCCACTCGCAGCCCGGCCGCGCTGGTGAGTGGCGGGCGGGAGGGCCGGCGGGCGGAGGGAGGAGGGGGAGCTGAGGGAAGGCGGGCCCTCGGCTGCGAGATAGGTGGGGGGAGGGGAGGGGAGAGCCCGAGCGCTGGAGTTGGTGCTGGGAAACCCGGGGCTAATGTTGACAACAGGCTCGAGGTGAGTCCCGGGGATCCTCCTTCCCCTCCGCTCCAACGATCGGGAGGAAACGGGGCTGAGGGGCACCGGCCTAGACTCCTACTCCCTGGGGGACCCCAGAGGCGACTCCGCACTCCAGCTCTCCGGGGGCGGCGAGCAGTGGAGGGACCGCGGGTCCGGCGTCGTTCTTCTCAGACCCCCTCTGTCCGAGGCTCCCTTCAACGCGGGAGCCCCCGGGCTGGGCCAGGCATGAGGGGCGGTGGAGGAGGTGCTTGCCCCACAAGCCTCGGCCGGGCCTTGGGGCTGGAGGCGGGGAGCCCGCGGTGGAGGGGCGAAGGTGTTCGGGGGCGTGGAGGAGAGCGAGGGGAGGTCGGGGGAAGCTCCTCGAGAGCCGGGAGCGAAGCGAGGGCCAGGAAGTGGGGAGGGCGCTTGTGTGGGAGGATGCGGAGTGAGGAGACCGGCCGGGGAGGTTTCGGTGGCTAGGGAGTGTGGGGCGAGAAGTTGGGGTTGGGGCAGCGATGGTCCGCGAAGGTGACCGTGGACACCCGTGGGAAGGGGAGTTGTGGCGGGGACGTGTGGTGGGTGTAGACGTTCCTGCACCACCAGAGCGGGGTTTGTAGGTGAGGTGTGTGTAGGGGAAGGGGTTTGGGGTGTATCTGGGGATGGATGGTGGGCATGGGCTGTTTGGTTGACTTCCTTTGAATCACATAGGCTGGTTAATTCTTCACTTTGCCTTCAGCCCTTCAAGGCTCCCAGCACTCTCTTCTTGCTAGGACTGTTGGACTAAGGAGGTGATCACAGGATATTTGGTCCCCAGGTTGGCAGAGCAAAGCCAGCTGGGGTACATGCTGGGGTGATCGGACCTTCATTCAGCTCTCTTGCTCTACTTAGAGGACTTAAACGACACGAAGTGATGCATCGGACCAGAGTGAAACCCTCGCTGACGCTTTATCTCATTTGCCATAGTTCTTAGGTGTTCTTAACATTGTCAGACTCCATATTTGGGAGCTGGTAAAATTTCTAACAATTCTTAACGAGTCCTTTATTCTAAGGATGATCTTTAAAAAATAAAGTCAAAAACTGAGAGATAGTGTTCCAGTGCTGTTCCGTCCTTGGAACATTTTAAATAGAACTGAAAGGTAAAACAGCATTCCCTCACTCTGGAGTATTTTCGGAGCACTCCGATTGGGATTTCATATATAATCCATATGGTACTTCGCAGCGGAATGTCTTTAAAAGGGAAACACCCCCTTTCCGTACCCTCTCCCCCAGTACACTCCATTGGTACTTTTACTAGTAAATTCGTTTTACTTTCTTTTGGGAGTTCAGAATATATTTAGAATACCAAATAAAATATACAGTCCAAGTGCCAGGACACTATTTTGGGAGCTAGAAAGGTGGTTTTAAAGCATGGCTCGCTTTTAAGGGTAGTCTGAATATAATTGTATTCAGCAAACTAATTGGTAACAGCTAATCGGATTCCAGTGAAAAGATCATGACTTTTTCTCCTTATTATCTTTTTTTTTTTTAATTAGCAACTGCATCTGTATTTCTCCTTATTATCTTGAGAAAGGATCTGTTTAGAATTCTAGTTTTGACCTGAAAATCTTGGAAACACTTTAGATGAAAAGTTTGGCTGTTAAAGTTTAAACAGAGCAAGACTCCGTTTAAAAAAAAGAATTTTAGCGTTTTATTAAATACCACTTAATGCTCAGTTTTTTAAATCGACATAACACGTATTGAGGTGAATCATAGTTTGTATATTTTATTCACTTTAGTGTGTGTAGTGAAAAAGAGCACCGGGTAGTGAGTCTTGGTCCAGCCACGAAACTAGCTGTGTAATCCTGGGTAGGTGACTCTGCTGCTGTCCTTGCAGTGTCAAAATTGTGGATAGAATTAGATAAAATCTAAGTCTTTATCTGACTTTACAAATCTTTCATTGTATGCTGAATTTCTCAGTGTTCTTTGTGACAGAATATTTATTAATGCCTCCCTCATGCTAGTTACTATGCTAGTATTTTAAGAATTCTTCAAGATAGTTAGCCGTATATCCGTCTTATGGATAAATAAGTGGACTCAGAGAAGTGAAGTTGCTGTATTTCTGTAGCCACCAGGCTGCAGAGTTGGGATGTAGACTTAACATCTGTCTGACTTCCAAGCCTGTGCTTGTTGGTTTTACAAGTTGCGTTGCCATCTCTACATCAACTTAGATTTTTGTCTTATTTTTTTGTTTATGGAAATTTAATTCCAAGTATACTTTGGGTGTATGCTTGTAATGTAAGGATTAAGTGATTAAAAGAAGATACCAGTATCAGGACTTAAGGGTTTTATGGAGAATCTGTTTTATTATGCTCTAGGGTAGAGTCTAATTCTTTTTTTTTTTTGAGACAGTCTCGTTCTGTCCCCAGGCTGGAGTGCAGTGGCGTGGTCTCAGCTCATTGCAACTCTGCCTCTCAGGTTCAACGATTCTCCTGCCTCAGCTTCCCGAGTAGCTGGGACTACAGGCGCGCGCCATCACGTCCAGCTAATGAAGTACTTTACTAGAGATGGGGTTTTACCATGTTGGCCAGGATGGTCTCAATCTCCTAACCTCGTGATCCATCCACCTCAGCCTCCCAAAGTGCTAGGATTACAGGCATGAGCCACCGTGTCTGGCCCCGAGTCTAATTCTTGAATGCTTACTGTAGCTTTATTTCACATGTTAAGTACTTAAAATGTAGTGAACAGATGAATCTTATTAAAGAGTCATAAAAGTTTGGGACTTTGTTGAACTAATAAATTATGATCTTTGTCAGTTTGTCAGATACCATGTGAATTTCTTAATGTTTTCTTAGAAGAACTTAAGATTTTATTTTATCTTTAGAAATGGGACAGGCTGGGCTCAGTGGCTTATTCCTGTAATTCCAGCACTTCAGGACTCTGAGGCAGGTGGATCACCTGAGGTCGGGAGTTCGAGAGCAGCCTGACCAACATGGAGAAACCCTGTCTCTACTAAAAATACAAAATTAGCTGAGCGTTGTGGCGCATGCCTGTAATCCCAGGTACTCAGGAGGCTGAGGCAGAAGAATTGCTTGAACCGGGAAGTGGAGGTTGTAGTGAGCCGAGATTGTGCCATTGCACTCTAGCCTGGGCAACAAGAGTGAAACTTCATCTCAAAAAAAAAAAGAAAAGAAACGAGACATAAATTTTAAGTTCTGATGCCATTCTTTGTAGTTTCCTGTGATGCTGAAATGTTACTTGTTGATGTTTCACATCACAAAATGGGAAATCTATGTAAATTTTTTTTTCACATGATGATTAATATCCCTTAATAAGATTGTGTTATTACCTTAGATATTAACTTGTCCCCATATGTTTCAGCCAGAGTCTGCTAAAAGTTAAAAACATTATGTAAGCACTGCTTAACCATTATGAAGGATTCTTTCTACTCTTGAGATTCATAATTCTGTGGTTTGTCATAGTCAGTATTTATGAACAAGTCTTCCATCTCACAATTTGGTACTCTCAGGATTCTTTGGTTCAGAGAATGGGTTCAGATTCCAGTTCTGTCACCAGCTGTGAAGGCCTTGGTCAAGTTACTTGGTCAGATCTCAGTTTACTCATTGATAAAATAGGGAAAATAAAACCCACCTCATAAAGATTTTAGTATTAAATGAGATAATGTATGTAAAATGTTTAGTATGGTACTATGAGTAGTAGGTATTAGTATTATAGTTTCTTTGAAAGTTTACTTGCCTTAAGGGCATGATACTTTCACATTAAAGTTGGATATTTAATTGAAAATGTTAAGAATTGATAACTATACTTCCAGATAATACAAATGTTGGCCAGGTGTGGTGGTTTGTATCTGTAATCCTTGCACTTTGGAAGGCTGAGGTGGGAGGACCCCTTGAGCCCAGGAGTGTGAGACCAGCCAGGGCAACGTACCGACCTTGTCTCTATTTTTAATTGACAGTGTTTTAAAATTTAAAAAATAGATAATATAAATGTTAATGTTTTCTTGGCGTTGTTATAATACTTTTTCATATTTTAAAGGTAAGAGTGTGCGTGATGTTCTCACTCTGTCACCCAAGCTGGAGTGCAGTGGCACAATTGCAGCTCACTGTAACCTCTGCTTTTTGGGTTCAAGCAATTCTGCCTCAGCCTCCCCAGTAGCTGGGATTACAGGTGCCGCTACCATGCCCAGCTAATTTTTGTATTTTTAGTAGAGATGGGGTTTTACTATGTTGCCGGGTAGGTCTTGATCTCCTGACTTCAGGTGATCCACTCACCTTGGCCTCCCAAAGTGTTGGGATTACAGGCATGAACCACTGTGCCTGGCCCCTAGTGACGATTTTTCCCCCTAAGGTGGAGTTTCGCTCTTGTTGCCCAGGCTGGAGTGCAATGGTGCAATATCGGCTCACTTCAACCTCAGACCCCTGGGTTCAAGCAATTCTCCTGCCTCAGCCTCCCAAGTATCTGGAATTACAGGCGCCCGCTACCATGCCTGGCTAATTTTTTGTATTTTTAGTAGAGATGGGGTTTCACCATGTTGGCCAGGCTGGTCTCGAACTCCAGACCTCAGGTGATCCACCCACCTCAGCCTCCCTAAGTGCTAGGATTACAGGTGTGAGCCAACCGCACCTGGCTGACCATTTTAAAAATAGGACCAAGAGCCTTTTTTTTGGTTCTGAGTTTCACCAATGGGGTTAACTAAAGCTTTTAGGTGTCATTGTCAAAATAAATGCATAGAACAAGGGAGTGGAGAGCAATGAGAGGGTGAAAGAAAAAGTAGAAGGAAAAGGTAGTTATGACAAGATACAGGCTGTGGCATGTACCTGCAAAAATTAAAGTGTTTCTATTGGCCTAGGTTGCTTTCTGTAATACTAACATTTTATTAGAGTACTGAAGTAAAGTCTTTTTGTATTTAAAAAATATTGATATTGCACGTTTTTTTTTTTTTTTTTGGTAACCTAGTTTTAAGTGCTGTAATTTAAAACTTATATTTGAAAATATGTAAGTATACTATAGCTTTTAATAAAAAAACTGAAGGCCAGCCGGGTGCCGTGGCTCATGCTTGTAATCCCAGCAGTTTGGGAGGCCAAGGGAGGTGGATCACTTGAGGTCAGGAGTTCAGGCAGCCTGACCAATAGGGTGAAACCCCATCTTCACTAAAAATACAAAAATCAGCTGAGTGTGGTGGCACATGCTTATAATTCCAGCTACTTGGGAGGCTGAGGTGGGAGGATCACTTAAACCTGGGAGGTAGAGGTTGTAGTGTGAGCCGAGATTGCACCACTGCACTCCAGCCTTGGTGACAGAGCCAGACTCAAAAAAAAAAGAAAAACAAAAAAACGAAGGGCCAACACAGTGGCTCACACCTGTAATCCCAGCACTTTGAGTGGCCTAGCTGGGTGGATCAATCACTTGAGCTTAGGAGCTGGAGACCAGCTTGATCAAAATGAGGAAATCCGTCTCTACTAAAAATACAACAATTAGCTGGGTGTGGTGTTGAGTGCCTGCAGTCCCAGCTACTTGGTGGGCTGAGGCAGGTGGGTCACTTGAGCCCAGGACGTCGAGACTTCAGTGAGTTGTGATTGTGCCACTGCACTCCTGGATGACAAAGTGAGACGCTGTTTTCTTTTTTTTTTTTTTTTTTAACTATTTATTTATTTATTTATTTTTGAGACGAGATTTCACCACACTGGCCAGGTTAGTCTCGAACTGCTGACCTCAGGTGGTCCGCCTGCCTCGGCCTCCCAAAGTGCTGAGATTACAAGTGTGAGCCACTGTGCCCGGCCGAGACACTGTGTTAAAGAGAAAACAAAAAACTGAGAAGTTAGGTAATTTTCTGCTTCCGAAATAGAATTTTGATTTTCTTATATACAACTCTTAGATAATTTAGGAGTTAAAACATGAAGCACTGTGCATAAAAGAAATTAGACAACTTGTTCTGAGTAGAGAAATATATTTTTACAAAAGAAAAATCTAGAATTTTTCTCCAAAATACAGTTTTTTGTTCCACAGTTACTTTCAGTTAACTATTAGCCTGTACTGTAGGCCAGTGCTATCCAGTAGAACTTTCTGTGGAAGTGTTCTGTATCTGTCCTGCTGTGTATGGTAGCCATTAGTCACATGTGGAATTGAGCACTTGAAATACAGGTACTGACTGAAGAACAGAATTTTAAATTTTATTTAATTTTAATTAATTTCCATTTAAGTAACCACATATGACTAGTGGAGTAGTTTTTTGGGTGATGATTTTGTCCCCAAAGGATATTTAGCAATGTCTGGAGTTATATTTGGTTGTCAAAATGAGGGAGAAGCTACTTGCCTGTACTGCATAGCAGGCAGGGACACTGCTAAAGCTCCTAAGTGCACGTGGTGGCCCCTTCCCTCTAAAACCAAAGAATTATGCTGCCCAAACTGTGAGTGGTGCTGAGCATTAGAAACCCTGGGTGATAGCTAGCCTGTATTGGCAGAGTAAGAACTTTATGTTCACGTTTATTTATAAATTAACTTTAATACAGATGAAGAGGTTAAAAGTCCAGTTTAATTTGAGGTAGTTTACTGTTTTTGCATCTGAACGTTTGATGATAAGGTTAGAGCAATGAAGTACAATTTGGGAGTCTGCTCTTCTGTTTTGTCCGTTGACTTATAGGAAGCAAGGACTTGTTTATGTTTCCTTTCTCAGCTGAAATACTGACATTGAATATTGTATGAAATAGTGAACCACCATCTCATCATGGTTGTCAAATGCTAGGGTTAAAGCTGACTCAAAATGTTCACAGATACATTCTGCAGTATTTACAATTAAATGACATACTGTTTTGGAGTTGATAGTAGCTGAATCTGAGTGATGGATACGTGGAGGTTCCGTATACTATACTCTCTACTTTTGTTTTGGCTTGGATTTTTCCTTATAAAAAGTAAAGAACGGCCGGGCATGGTGGCTCACGCCTGTAATCCCGGTACTTTGGGAGGCTGAGGCGGGCGGATCACCTGAGGTCGGGAGTTTGAGACCAGCCTGACCAACATGGAGAAACCAGGTCTCTACTAAAAATACAAAATTAGCTGGGCGTGGTGGCACATACCTGTAATCCCAGCTTCTTGGGAGGCTGAGGCAGGAGAATCACTTGAACCCGGGAGGCGGAGGTTGCAGTGAGCCGAGATTGTGCCATTGCACTCCAGCCTGGGATACAAGAGCGAAACTCCGTTTAAAAAAAAGTGAAAAACAAGTACTTAGACGTGGGCATAACCAATAATGATAGGATGTGGAATGGGACCGATAACTTACGTTATCACAGAAATAATATTCATTTTACATGCCTTTATTTACTCTTTTAAAATTGCCAAGCTGCACTAATATGTTCTGTTTAAAAAATAGTGTCTTATCATTTAAAAAAGTCACTGCATCTACGGTACTGACATTCTTTTCCTCTTACAGATTGTCCTGGGTCACATAATGCCAGCTGAGCGTAAAAAGCCAGCAAGTATGGAAGAAAAAGACTCTTTACCAAATAATAAGGAAAAAGACTGCAGTGAAAGGCGGCCAGTGAGCAGCAAGGAGAAGCCAAAAGACGATATTAAGCTCACTGCCAAGAAGGAGGTCAGCAAGGCCCCCGAAGACAAGAAGAAGAGACTGGAAGATGATAAGAGAAAAAAGGAAGACAAGGAACGCAAGAAAAAGGAAGAAGAAAAGGTAAAGGCCGAGGAAGAATCAAAGAAAAAAGAAGAAGAGAAAAAGAAACATCAAGAAGAAGAGAGAAAGAAGCAAGAAGAGCAGGCCAAACGTCAGCAAGAAGAAGCAGCAGCTGCTCAGATGAAGTAAGGCAGTTGATTGTAGTTACTGATGTGAGGGAATGGGAAGACTGGAATATTTTTGGGGAAAAAAAAAATTATTTGAAATGTAGTATCCTGGGTGCAACTCTTTAAGAATTGGGAGTATCGGGCTGGGCATGGTGGCTCATGCCTATAATCTCAGCACTTTGGGAGGCTGAGGCCAGTGGGTGGGCAGATCATGAGGTCAGGAGATCAAGACCATTCTGGCTAACATGGTGAAACCCAGTCTACAAAAAACTAAAAAAAAAAAAAAAAAAAAAGAAGAATTGGGAGTATCTTAATTTACATGTTCCATTAGTTTCACTGACTATAGGCATGCTTAAAGTGCTTTAATTATTAAAATTAAATAATAATACCAACCTTTAATGAGTACCGTTTGAGGTCTTGGGTAATCTGGTTTTATTTATTTATTTATTTATTTAGAGATGGAGTCTTGCTTAGTTGCCCAGGGTGGAGTGCAATGGTGCTATCTCAGCTCACTACAACCTCCGCCTCCTTGGTTCAAGTGATTATCCCACCTTAGCCTCCTGAGTAGCTGGGATTACAGACACCCGCCATCACGCCCAGCTAATTTTTGTATTTGTAGAGATGGGGTTTCATCATGTTGGCCAGGCTGGTGTCGAACTCCTGACCTCAGGTGATCTGCCTGCCTCAGCCTCCCAAAATTTGGGATTGTAGGCGTGAGCCACTGCTCCTGGCTGTTTATTTAGAAAAATTTTTTTTCATGTGAAATTAGCAAGGCATGGTCGTGCACACCTGTAATCCCAGTTACTCAGGAGGCTGAGGCAGGAGAATCGCTTGAACCCAAAAGGTAGAGGTTGCAGTGAGCCAAGATTGTGGCACTGTACTCCTGCCTGGGTGACAGAACAAGACTGTGTCTCAAAAAAATAAAAACTTTTTTTCATGGTAGGATAATACTCTATTTTTTAAAGTTGAAAACCTTCAGGTGGCTGCTGTTTCTTGAGTTCTTATATACCAGGCATTATATAGAATACATTAGCATCTATCCTTAAGACAGTCCCAGTGAAGTAAGTTTTATGGTCCTCATTTTACAGATTAATAAAATGAAGCTTAAAGAGGGTAAGTAAGTTGCCTAAGTCGCAGCAAATAGTAGAGCTGCTGGGATTTAAAGCTAGGTTGGCCTGACTTTAGAACCCTTGACTGTTCATTAAGCACAATTCCACAATGCCTCCCATTCTTATCTTTATTTAAATCTATTTTTAACCTTGTAAATCTGTGCAAGTAAATAATAAACTAGTGGCAAATGTAGTTCTCATAGAGATGTATCAGAAGTGACTATTGTTAAGTAGCATGAGCTCTTCTCTAAGTATAAAACTTACTAGGCCAGGCATGGTGGTTCATGTCTGTAATCCCAGCACATTGGGAGGCTGAGGCAGGAGGATTGGTTGACCCCAGGAGTTCGAGACCAGCCTGGCAAACATAGCAAGACCCTGTCTCTATGAAGAAAAAAAGAAAGAATAAATAATATTTATTTATATTATATTTATATTTATATTAAGAAAATAACTTATTTTTTAATAAAAGAATTAAGAGGGCAACTTACCCTTTTTAAGCTTCATTTTATTTTATAAAGTGAGGCTCATAAAATGTAACTTCATTGGGACTGTCTTAAGGATATTTGCTAATACAGTGCCTGTTAATATAACAAGAACTCAACAGACTCTAGCCAGGCTGGAGTGCAGTGGTGTGATGCCAGCTCACTGCAGCCTTGGCCTCCTGGGCTCAAGCCGTCTTCGCATCTCATCCTCCTGGGTAGCGGGGACTACAGGTGCATGCCACCAAACCTGGCTATTTTTGTACTTTTTGTAGACAGAGTTTCACTATAATGCCCCGGCTGGTCTTAAACTCTTGGACTCAAGCAGTTCTGCCTCAACCTCCCAAAATTTTGGGATTACAGGCGTGAGCCACCATGTCTGGCCTAAAAAAATTGTTTTTTGGAAACGGTGTCTTACTATTTTATGTAATCTAGTCTGTAATTGCTGAGCTCAAGTGATCTCCCACTACAGCCTCCTTAGTAGTTGGGACTTCATACGCGCCACCAGTGTGCATGGCCAAATATGTAATTTAAAAAGCTTTTGGCAAATCACGATTTTGTTTAGGTCTCTAAAACAGCCGCCTTTCTTCTCAGAGTTGTTCTTTAGGGCTTCTACTTTCTTCCTTTTTTTGGGAGGGGGTAGGGGCATTGCTGTGTTGTTACCCAGGCTAGAGTGCAATGGCTACTCTCAGGTTCCATCATAATGCACTGCAGCCTCCAAACTCCTGGACTCGAGTGATTCCTCTTATCTTAGCCTCCTGAGTAGCTGGCATTATAGGCTCGTGCCACCACCGCTGGCCAGGACCTCTACTTTTAATAAGGAACAGGAGCCTTAGGTCTGCAAGGCTATAGTAGTGCCTGGTCTTAGAATATTCAGAACCATGATTCTTGAGAGATTCTTTTCTTTTTTCTTTTTTTTTTTTTTTGAGACAGGATGTTGCTCTGTCCCCCAGGCTGGAGTGCGGTGAGCTGGTCTCGTCTCACTGTAATCTCTGCTTCCTGGGTCTACTGATCCTCCTGCCTCAGCCTGGGAAGTAGCTGAGACTACAGATGCATACCACCACACCTGGCTAATTTTTGTATTTTTTGTAGAGACAGGGTTTTGCTATGTTTCCCAAGCTGATTTTGAACTCCTGAGCTCCTGGGAAAATTATAGATACATGCAAAAATAGAATAGTATCGTGAACTAGTCCCCCATCTACCTAGCATCCATCCCCCTGGAATGTTTTAAAGCATCGTAGCATTTTACCCATAAAAACTTCATTACATATCTTAAAGTGTTTTCAGTGCAGGTGAAAACTGAGTTGTTTAATGTATGTACATACTTTCTTATAAAATACTTTCACTGCTCATTTGGTGTTTGTGTGTTGCTGGAAGACTTCAAGATACTCCACTGTTCATGTTCTCAGTGATGGAGCCACCTTTCTGTTAACATATTATAGCTTTTAGTGGAAAAATCATAATTATATTGTAACTCAGAGGTGATTATTTCAGAAAATACTTTTTTTGGAGATTTATATATATGTCTGTAATTTTTTGGGACAGGGTCTCACTCTGTTGCCCAGGCTGGAGAGCTATGGTGTGATCGTGACTCACTGCAACTTCACCCTCCCGGGCTCAAGTGATCCTCCCGTCTTAGCCTCCGAGGTAACTGGGGCTACAGGCACGTGTCACCATGTCCAGCTAATTTTTTAAATTTTTTGTAGAGATCGGGTCTCACAGTGTTGCCTGGGCTGGTCTCAACTCCTGGGCTCAAGTGATCCTCCCACCTCAACTTCCCAAAGTGGAGATTTAAGTTATATATTTTGTTATCTCAAAAACTTCAAAAAACTTCAAAATCAGGTTGTTTGTCACCCCTCACTCCTGCCTATTTTATTACTTCTGCAATTTAAACTTGTTCTAATCTTTTTAGTGGAAAAAGGGCATATTTGTTTTTAGCTATTCTTTTCAGGATCATCTGAGTCTACTAGCTTTTAATTAAAGGTTTCTCATTTGATATTTGTCTTCTGGTGCATTTCTAAATTTTCTAAGTCACTTGAATTTTAAAGAGCCCAAACCTAGGGAGGTACTTTTTTAAAGACTTGGTTAATGTGCTGAGTATGGAAAAATTGTATCTAGGTCAGGTGACGTGGCTCATGCCTGTAATCTCAGCATTTTGGGAGGCCGAGGAAGGTGGATAACCTGAGGTCAGGAGTTTGAGACCAGCCTCACCAACATGGTGAAACCCTGTCTCTACTAAAAATACAAAAAATTATCCAACGGTGGTGATGCACCTGTAATCCCAGCTGCTCAGGAGGCTGAGATGGGAGAATCACTGGAACCTGGGAGGCAGGGTCTGCAGTGAGCTGAGATCACACCACTGTACTCCAGCCTGGGCAATATAGTGAGACCCTGTCTCAAAAAAAAAAAAAAAGACTAACATTTCAAACCTTTTTTTTTTTTTTTTGAGACAGTTTCACTCTGTTGCTCAGGCTAGAGTGCAGCGGTGTGATCTCAGCCTCCCGGGTTCTAGTGATTCTCCCACCTCAACCTCCTTGGTAGCTGGGACTACAGGCATGCACCACCATGCCTGGCTAATTTTTGTGTTTTTAGTAGAGATGGGGTTTCACCATGTTGGCCAGGCTGGTGTCAAACCCCTGACCTCAAGTGGTCTGCCCGCCTCGGCCTCCCAAAGTGTTAGGATTACAGGTGTGAGCCACCGCGCCTGGGCTCAAAACATTTTTAATGCATTCTTTTATAGTGCTAATTTTTTTTTTTTTTTTGAGACAGAGTCTTGCTCTGTCACCTAGGCTGGAGTGTAGTGGTATGATCTCAGCTCACGGCACCCTGTGCCTCCTGGGCTCAAGCGATTCTCCTGCCTCAGTCTTCCAAGTAGCTGGGATTACAGGCGCCTGCCACCACAGCCGGCTAATTTTTGTATTTTTTAGTAGAGATGGGTTTCACCATGTTGGCCAGGCTGGTCTTGAACTCCTGACCCCACCCACCTCAGTCTCCCAAAGTGCTGGGAGCCACCATTTCTGGTCTTATAGTGTTAATTCTTAATTCTCTGTGGATAATTTTTTTTTTTTTTTTTTTTGGGTTCAAGCATTGTGCCTCAGCCTCCTGAGCAGCTGGGACTATGGGTATGTGCCATTATGCCTGGGTAATGTTTTGTATTTTTAGTAGAGATGGAGTTTCACCATGTTGGCTAGGCTGGTCTTGAACTTCTGACCTCAGGTATCTGCCTGTTTTGGCCTCTCAGAGTGCTGGGATTACAAGCATGAGCCACCGTGCCTGGCCAGTAAAATGTCTTTAGAAGTAGTGAAAGGTCTTTTGAATCTTGTAGATTCTTATGCTTAGATAATTTTTTTCATTGGCTTTTCTCTTAGGCGATTTGTGTATGATGCTTCGAAATATATATTTTATTTATTTGTTTTGTTTTTATGTAGAGAAAAAGAAGAATCTGTTCAGCTTCATCAGGAAGCTTGGGAACGCCATCATTTAAGAAAGGAACTTCGTAGCAAAAACCAAAATGCTCCTGACAACCGACCAGAGGAAAACTTCTTTAGCCGCCTTGACTCAAGTTTGAAGAAAAATACTGCTTTTGTCAAGAAGCTAAAAACTATTACGGAACAACAGAGAGACTCCTTGTCCCATGATTTTAATGGCCTAAACTTAAGCAAATACATTGCAGAAGCTGTAGCTTCTATTGTGGAAGCAAAGCTGAAAATCTCTGATGTGAACTGTGCTGTGCACCTCTGCTCTCTCTTTCACCAGCGTTATGCTGACTTTGCCCCATCACTTCTTCAGGTCTGGAAAAAACATTTTGAAGCAAGGAAAGAGGAGAAAACACCTAACATTACCAAGTTAAGAACTGATTTGCGTTTTATTGCAGAATTGACAATAGTTGGGATTTTCACTGACAAGGAAGGTCTTTCCTTAATCTATGAACAGCTAAAAAATATTATTAATGCTGATCGGGAGTCCCACACTCATGTCTCTGTAGTGATTAGTTTCTGTCGACATTGTGGAGATGATATTGCTGGACTTGTACCAAGGAAAGTAAAGAGTGCTGCAGAGAAGTTTAATTTGAGTTTTCCTCCTAGTGAGATAATTAGTCCAGAGAAACAACAGCCTTTCCAGAATCTTTTAAAAGAGTACTTTACGTCTTTGACCAAACACCTGAAAAGGGACCACAGGGAGCTCCAGAATACTGAGAGACAAAACAGGTGATTTTCAAATGTTTCTCAGAATTGAGAATTTATTTTGGAGCTCATACTTAAAAATGTTTAAAGTCTTCATGCCACTGAAAGAACTTATGGAAAAGGGCTCTTTACAGGTGATTTCTTAATATTCTAGGAAAATTTCAAAGTAGAACAATCTGAGTACTCATGTTTTAATGTGAGCCTACAATAGATTTTGTTTTTGATTTTAAAAGAAATCTGGCAAGTAGATGGTGATTTTTGTTTTGTGTATGTGTTTTCTTCCTGTGATTTTAAACACTCCTTAATAATTGAGGGGTAGATTTTCCTTTTCTGTCACTTAAACTTACCTGCTAGTATTTTTCTGTGTGCTTGAATGTTCTTTCCATAACAAGTTTACTTTTATTGTTTTGTATTTTAAGTTATTAATGTCACTGTTGCTCTTTTTAAGAAAATGAATCATTAATTACCAGCAGTATTTCAGATTAGAATTTTGGGGAATAATGCACAAAATTAGCTGTGAAAAAATTTCTTAAATGCAACTATAAAATGCATTTGTAGGAGTCTTCTTCCTGGGGGTATTCATTTAAAATTCTAAAGGAGTAATGCACTTTGCCTCTGGTAATTGGTAAAAAGACCTGACTTTGGAGCCAGTTTTGATTGTTAAAAGGTATTGTAGATTATTGTGTAGTATTTGTATCTGAGGAGCCACAAGAACCTAGAAGTAGATGTAGTTTGTGGGCATTAGGTCAACTTTTGTGGAGGATAGATTTGGAGGAGAGCTGAGGGGGTGTAGAAAAGTGGTGATAGCCACAGCATGTGGCTGAGTATTAAACTATTTTAATATTTCTGCAACTATTTAAATTGCATGGTTTAGAATCTGAAATTACTGTTGATCAGGAATTTGTATAGGAGAGTATGTTTTTCTTATTTTCTGAGTCTGTGTTAGGGGAGGAGTGGTTTAAGTAGTTACCACTAGAAGATGATTGACTTAACCAGAAGACTCTACAGGAATAGTGTTGGCCAGTAGTACAGTTAGGACAGGGTCAAGGTAGAGACTATGTAGTTAAATCTTTGTGGCTGAAGGTCACTCAGAGGTGAGAATTTAAGATGGCAATGGTGTTATCAATACTTAGAAAAAGGCTTATTACCCTTGTTTTATGTTTTGATTTGTGAGGACCTGTTTAAACTTTGAAGAGGCAACCTCAGAATGTACTTGTACCATCAGTAAAGGGCTACAAAGGATTATGGTGGTCCTTCATTCATACTTCTTACTTAGGGCTTCTTAATTATGATTTCCATATGCTTTGTCAATTTCATAGTCCTTTGCTCATACATTCTACCTAATACATCATAACTGATTTGTAAGTATCTGATGATTGATAAGTTCTTGGCTACTTGGAGGGAGTGTGTGTGTATTTGCTTTTGATTGGACTCAGAATCTTGGAGAGTGGAGAGATTCTCCAATGTTTTGATCCAATCCATTCACCTTTCCAGTGTAGGAATACATTTTATAGATTATTTAATAGATAAGATTATCTTTCCTCTGAATACTTCCCAAAGGAGCTGAGTTCTCTCTGAGCCATTTCAATGATGAAGCACTTACGGGCTAGGAATTCTTTGTTATATCAAGTGGAAATTTAACTTCTCACAAAATGATACCCTTTGATTTGATTCTTTTTTCTGGTATGGATGGAGTAAATGTACTCAAAGTAGGAGATCCATGAACTTTTTACCTCTTCACAATTAATTAAATATGTGAGTAAGCATTTAGAAATTATTATAGAATTTTCAGGGGCCATGGTATTCTTCCTATATTTTTATGAAAGTGTCCAATGGTTGGGGAAGGAAAGTTGGCCGTTTACCACAGATGGTTTGAGGAACACTGGTAACAGCATATGTGTCTTTTATTCCCATGACAGTATCTCAGATATTCACAGACTGCCACAATGCTTCCCTTTTCTCTTCTCCATGTTAAATACCTTCAGTTCTTTTAGTTTGTTCCTTGATTTCTGGACACTTCACTGTTCTTAGGATACTTGTTTTGTATGCATTCTTTTCTGTCTGTGACCTAAAATTGCCTTAGTTTTTGTAGCTACCTTGTCATTCTTTTGCTTTTTGTTAAGCTTATTAGCACTAAAGCTTTATTTCTCATATGAACTGCTGACAAGCCAGTTCTTCACCTTGAGCTAGTGAAGTACGATTTTTAAAGCCTAAATGTGTACTTGCTTCTGTCCATAAACTTTATTTAGATATTTTTGGTATATTATTTTAGCCTTATAAAAGCTTTGGATTTGATTATATGTGTGTTATTAATAGTACTGGCTGGGCATGGTGGCTGACGCCTATAATGCTAGAACTTTGGGAGGCTAAGGCAGAATGATCACTTAAGCCCAGGAGTTTGAGACTAGCCTGGTCAACATGGTGAAACCCCATTGCTACAAAAAATATAAAAATTAGCTGGGTGTGGTGGTGTGCGCCTGTAGTTAAAGCTACTTGGGATGGGAGGATCACTTGACTTTGGAAAGTTGAGACTGCAGTAAGCCATGATCGTGCCCCTGCACTCTAGCCTGGGCGACAGAGAGAGACCCTGTATCAAAACAAAAACTGAATAGTACTTATTCTCTGGTCACATTCAGCTTTGATAAGCAGCTCTTCTATTTTATTATTCAAGTCATTGATAAAAATTTGAAAAGGATATAGTGTTAAGAATATAGCTTTGTGGCCTTTCCCTAGAAACTTTTATCCATTTGATATAGAACTATTCATCTGTAGTTATTAGAGAAGTTTACTTACGTAGTGTAAACTGACTTTAGCAATGTCAAAGCCTTTTTTTTTTTTTTTTTTTTGTATAGAGTCTCGCTCAGTCTCCCAGGCTGGAATGCAGTGGCACCATCTTGGCTCACTGCAACCTCCGCCTCCTGGGTTCAAGTCATTCTCCTACCCCAGCCTCCCAAGTAGCTGGGATTACAGGCACGCGTCGCCACACCCACCTAATTTTTGCATTTTTAGTAGAGATGGGGTTTCGCCATGTTGGCCGGGCTGGTCTCAAACTCCTCACCTCAGGTGATCCACCGGCCTCGGCCTCCCTAAGTGCTGGGATTACAGGCATGGACCACTGTGCCTGGCCATCACAGCCTTTTTATCATGAGAGACTGCCCATTTAGATATAATGATTTGAGGATGTGAGAATCTTAATTACCATACAGAAAATAATTGGCATATGGCTTAATAAATCATGCCTAAGGATAGCTTCAACTTGAACAGCCACTATAGTGAAAATACAGATATGTGATTGAGCAAAAAAGACATTAGGAATGCATTAGGGCAGAATCACTACTTGGCCTAATGATAGTTTCCTACCTTCTAAGAGGGTACCTTATGGTGTTCTGCCTAAAATGATCATTTTCTCCCTCCCAGTTGTTATCCAGTAGCTGGTTTTTTTTTTCAATTTTTTTGTGACAGGGTCTCACTCTGTTACCTGTGCTAGAGTGCAGTTGCGTGATCATGGCTCAGCATTGCCTTGACCTCCTGGGGCTTAAGGGATCCTCCTACCTCAGACTCCCAAGTAGCTGGGACCACAGGCACGTGCCACCATGCCTGGTTAATTTTTTTTTTTTTTTAATATAGAGATGAGGTTTCTCCACGTTGGCCAGGCTAGTCTCGAACTCCTGACCTCAGGTGATCTGCCCACCTCGGCCTCCCAAAATGCTGGAATTGCAGGCGTGAGCTGCCGTGCCCGGCCGCCTGGTTAATTTTTAAATTTTTTTTATAGAGAGGGGAATCTCCGTATATTGCTCAGGCTGATCTTAAACTTCTGGGGTCAGGCAGTCCTCCTGCCTTGGCCTCCAAAATTGTTGGGATTATAGGTGTTGTGAACCACTGTGCTTGGTCCCACCCCACCTTTACTTAATTAATTGATTGATTTTTTGAGATGGGGTTTCACTTTGTTGCCCAGGCTGGAGTACAGTGGTGCAATCTTGGCTTGCTGCAACCTCCGCTTCTGGGGTTCAAGCAATTCTCTCGCTTCAGCCTCCTGAGTAGCTGGGACTACAGGCACGTGGCACAATACCTGGCTAATTTTTCTATTTTTAGTAGAGATGGGGTTTTGGCATGTTGCCCAGGCTGGTCTTGAACTTGTGGCCTCAGATGATCCGCCTACTTTGGCCTCCCAAAGTGCTGGGGTTATATGTGTGAGCCACTGTGTCTGGCCCCCACCCCAACCTTTAAAAGAATTTTTGTGAAAATAGAGATGCGGCCTCACACTGTTGTCCAGGCTGGCCTCGAGCTCCTGGGCTCAAACAATCCTCTTGCCATGGCCTCTCAAACTTCTGGGTTTACAAGTGTGGCCCACTGCACCTCTCATCCAGTAGGTGTTTTGACATTTTTCTACATCATAAGACTAAATCATGGGCAATAGTTCTTCCAGTAAGGTTTCTCTGAGGCATGATAAAGCTAGAAAACTAAGCTAGCTGATATTTAAGACGCCTACTTATTTAAATTTCTTTAAGCCTTTTATTCCATATATTTTATTATTTTGTTTTTTTTAGACAAGGTCTCACTTTGTCACCCAGGCTGGAGTGCAGTGGCAGGCTAGAGTGCTTACTGCAGTCTTCACCTCCTGGCTCAAGCAATCCTCCCACATCAGCCTCTCGAGTAGCCGGGACCCTAGGCACCCGCCACCACACTTACCTGATTTTTTTGTATTTTTGGGAGAGAGAGGATTTCTCCATGTTGCCCAGACTGGTCTCAAACTCCTGAGCTCAAGCCACCCGCCCACCTTGTCCTACTACAGTGCTGGGATTACAGGCATGAACCTCTAATGTGCCCGGCTAATTTTTTTGTATTTCTAGTAGAGGCGGGGTTTCACCAGGTTGGCCTGGCTGGTCTTGAACTCCTGACCTCAGGTGATCTACCCTCCTAGGCCTCCCAAAGTGCTGGGATTACAGACGTGAGCCACCGTGCCCAGCCTCAATTTTAAACAATCTAGTAAAAGGTAGGGTGATTTCTTTTTTAAGTGACTTGAGGGACTTGGAGTTATCTATTTCTTTTGAGATGGACTCTCACTCTGTCACCAGGCTGGAGTGCAATGGCACAATCTCAGCTCACTGCGACCTCTGCCTCTCAGGTTCAATTGTTTCTCCTGCTTCAGCCTCCTGAGTAGCTGGGGCTACAGGTGCCAGCCACCATGCCTGGCTAATTTTTTTTTTTTTAGTAGAGGTGGGTTTTTACCATATTGGCCAGGCTGGTCTTGAACTCCTGAGCTCATGATCTGCCTGCCTCAGCCTCCCAAAGTGCTCGTATTACAGGCGTGAGCCACTGCACCGGGCCGATTTAATTTTTATTTAATATAACTCAATTATGTTACAGAATTTGTTTCTTCCAGTGTAGTGAAATTATGCATTCAGGTAGTAGGCCAGAATTCTTGTTTGAGTAATCTTGAAGTGTCTTTATTCTTTTTTATCTCCCTAATTGATGAAGAGTTATCAAGTTTCTCTTCAGCACCTGTGACTCTTAGTACCTTCATGATTGCAGGCTTAGACTAGCAGCAATGAGTTGACAAAGTTCAGTAAAAAAATTTAAGTAGAATGCAAACATTTTTTCTTCTTTCCATTCTTTTATTAATGCAAATTCATGAGGCATTATTGACTGATAATTGAATCTTAAAAACACATCACCCAATAATGAAATGATACTACTTTTACTTTCACTTCCCTTCCAGGTAAGTTGTACCTTACTTCACAAGTAGGTTGTTTAATTAATTGGTAGTATTTAAGCACCATTTTGTTACTTCTCTGTACTTTAGACTTAGTGTTACGGCTGTAGTAAGAGCTCTAAAATTATCTCTTAGATATTCTAATTGTGTTTAAATGACTTTGCTCTAGTAGTAGTACCCATTTAAATGGGTACAGTTTTGTTTTGCTATGTTCTGGAGTCTTTTTACAAGATTGAGATATCCTAAACAAATTCTAAAATGAAACCAAAAGAAAATCTAAAATAATTGTTCTGTTTTGTTTGTTTTTGATGGAGTCTTGCTCTGTGGCCCAGACTGGAGTGCAGTGGCGTGATCTTGGCTCACTGCAACCTCTACCACCCGGTTCAAGTGATTCTCCTGCCTCAGTCTCCCAAGTAGCTGGGATTACAGGTGCCTGCCACCACACCTGGCTAATTTTTGTATTTTTAGTAGCAGTGGGGTTTTTTAGGCAATAATTAAAATATGTGATGAAATCATATTTTCTGGCTGCTTTTGATTATAGTTTCAGTGATACATTCCCATGGAATTCACATGGGAAATTTTGGTCACATCTTGGATAACGTTGATGTAAAGCAGAGATACTTGTTGGTCAGATGAGCTGTGTAATATTTAGTTCCCTCATATGGGTTTTCAAAAACAAACTGAAAACCTTTTCCTGTGAGTTTCATAAAGTTACAGAAAAACCTTGGACATTTTTAGTACTTACATTTAAAAATGTTTCATTTTAATTTCATTAGAATTTCTAAATGATCCTTGGGTTTATTTGTTTATTTAGAGAAGTTTTCACTCCGTCACCCAGGCTGCATCGTAGTGGCACAGTCACGTCTTACGGGAGCCTCACCCCCCTGGGTTCAGGTGATCCTCCCACTTCAGCTTCCTGAGTAGCTAGGACTATAGGTGCCCAACACCGCATCCAACTAATTTTTGTATATTTTGTAGAGATGGAGTTTTCCCATGCTGCCCAGGTTGGTTTTGAACTTGTGGGCTCAAGCAGTCCACCATCCTTGGCCTCCCAAAGTGCTAGGACTACAGGCTTTAGCCACTGTGCCTGGCCGATTCTTGGGTTTTTAAATGTTCAGACAGTATAATGAGTTATTTCTCTGCTTTGTCTGTATTTTGTCTTACTGCATGCTGTGGATTTAGTCATTTCAGTATTACATAGTTGTCAAGGGAAGGACATATGACTACATATGTTAGTTTTATATATAACAGAAATCATAATTGTATTCATCGGTATTCTGTTCTGCTAACCAAGTGCTCGGTGTAAGATATTAAAAAAAAAATCTAAACTTTTCTTGAAGACTATTCTCACTGAATAGTAAAGACATACTCATTAGGTAAATTAGTGCTGTTAATAATGCATTTGATTAAGGGTAAGGTGTATCACTGAAGCTTTTTTTTTTTGAGACAGAGTCTTGCGCTCTGTCACCTAGGCTGGAGTGCAGTGGTGCCATCTAGGCTCACGGCAGCCCCTGCCTCCTGGGTTTAAGCAATTCTCCTGCCTCAGCCTCCTGAGTAGCTGGGATTACAGGCATGTACCACCATGCCTGGCTAATTTTCTTGTATTTTTTAGTAGAGACGGGGTTTCACCATGTTGGTCAGGCTGATCTCAAACTGCTGACCTCATAATTTGCCTGCCTCAGCCTCCCAAAGTGCTGAGATTTCGGGGAGTGAGCCACTGCGACTGGCCTTACTGAAGTTTTAAAGTTTTAATTTGGTTCCAGTAGGACTGGAGAGGAACTGGAACGCAGACTCAGGGAACCATCACAGAATGAAATCACTTTTAATGGACTCAATGCAAAGTCACAGGCAAATCCACACATGGAAGTGAGGAAAAGGACTGTTCATTTTTGTTTCCATAAAGTAGTCATCACCTTGCTACTGCTTATGTATCAGAAATTCTTAGTGTGATCATTATATTTCTCAGTGGACTGGATGTTTGTTCTTTGGATAACCAGAATGTCAGAACTTGTCAAGAGAAATGACGTTCTGGGTTATATTTTTCTGAGGTATATTTTCTGATTTCTTTTCGAGTATGAAATAATGTTGCATCGTAATTGTCATTAGGGTTTTTGAAATCTCTTAGAACCATTATTACCCCATTAATATAATTTGCTTCAGAATAAACTCTTCAGTTTTTGTTTTTTATTTTATTTTTTCAACTAAAATGCCATGGAATAAACTCTTCAATTTTTTTTTTTTTTAGACAGGGTTTGGCTCTGTCACCTAGGCTGGAGTGTAATGGTGTGATCTTGACTCACTGCAACCTCCGCTTCCGAAGTTCAAGCCATTCTCCTGCCTCAGCCTCCCAAGGAGCGGGGATTACAGGCACTGCCATTATGCTCAGCTAATTTTTATATTTTTGTAGAGACGAGGTTACACCATGTTGGCCAGGCTGGTCTTGTGCTCCTGACCTCAGGTGATCCACCTGCTTCGGCCTCCAAAAGTGCTGGGATTATAGGAATGAGCTACTGTGCCTGGCCCTACGGTGCAAATATTTTTAAGTAACCTACTTCTGAGCATTACTTATTTGAGTAATTTATTTAATTTTGGCGAGTATGGTGGCTCATGCCTGTAATCCCAGCACTTTGGGAGTTTGAGGTGGGAGGATTGCTTGAGGCCGGGAATTTGAGAGCAGCTTGGCCAACATAGCCAGACTCCCACCTCTACAAAAAATAAAAGTAAATTACAGATTTTTTTTAAAAATGACTTTCAGCTTCCAAAATGAGTTCTATTAGAACTTCTGATTAAAATTTTTAACAAGCTCATTCAAAGTACTAACGTCGTTTCTTTCATAGCTATGAATATGTTAAAATGCTTTGGGTTTTTGTTTTAAGTTTGAAAATTCATTCACAAAATTACTGATAAAGTTTTGTTTTTGTAATAGTAGTCTCAAACAAATGTTTGAAGAGGGGAAAATGCTCTCTAATGACAGTATTTTTAGAGAAGCACTTTTTAGCCTGGATTATTATGGTTAAACTATTTTAACATTTTGCTAATGTGTTGGTAGAGTGATATCTAATGTATATTTAAATAATAAGAAAATGAAATTTCTCATTTTAGACCCTAATAGGCCAGATTTGAAAAAAGGAAATTACTGGATTTCATGAATCTGTGTACTGATGCACTTGTAAATGGGAAAGAATAGTCTAAAAATAGAAAATGTTGTTATTTGAATTGTTATAGTATTTAAACAAAAGCTTATGTGAGTAGAAATAGGGTAAAATGGGATAGTTTTGACATCGTTTCAAATAAATTGGGAAGAATAAATATAGGCCTGATTTTTTCTGCCTTTTTCTCTGTAACTTTAGAAGATGGGAGATGGCATTACAGAAAACCTCGTTTTCTTCACTATTCATAAGAAAAGTCAAATAAGAAATGAAAAAATTCTAAGTACTACTTTAAAAATAACAATTTATAATTGACTTTTTGAAACATTGTATTTGCATTATGGTTTATAAATTTCAAATATTATACTACCACATGGATATTTTGTATGTAAAAAATTGGATCCAGCTATATAAGTCTCCATGATTTATACCAATACAATAAGACTCTTATTTTACTCTATACATTTTGGTATTTTCTAATAGTTTTGCATTTGTAGTTTTGGGCTTAGTGGGGTACTCTTGCAAAGTGGAAGAGTGGTTTTGTCCTTAGTTCCTTGATAAGGGCTGGCCTGAGTAAATGGGTTTCTCAGTATTTGTTACCTGGATAAATAACCAATACTTGCATAGTAGATTGACAATTGGCTGTGGGGAAGATGTGGGCTTTTTCATAAGACAATCTTGATTCAAATCATTACGGAAGTTTAAGGATAACTGATTCTGTTGTTTTTGAACCTGTTCAAAATCTGTTGGTTTTGAGAACTGAGTTCCACACATGGAAGTGAGGAAAAGGACTGTTCATTTTTGTTTCCATAAAGTAGTCATCACCTTGCTACTGCTTATGTATCAGAAATTCTTAGTGTGATTATTACATATCTCAGTGGACTGGATGTTAAATATTTTGGTGTTAAATATTTTTGGTTAGCTCTGTATGTCTGAGGGGAGTATGACAGGAACAAAAAACCAAATAATTTTTTATTATTTTGTGATATATTGTTAAATATTACTGATTCAAATCATTATGGAGGTTTAAGAATAATTGATTCTTTCTATAACCTGTTGCTTTTGAAAATTGGCTTGTGTAGTTGTGTTAGTTTTGGTTAACTCTGTGTGAGAAGAGTATGACTGTAACAAAATGCTGAATAATTTAAAATTATTTAGAAGTATATTGTTAAATATTGTGGTATTTCAGCAAGCATGCTTCATATATTTTGAGGAACCATTGTTAACATTTAATCGTGCAGGTGAATTTGATTATAAATTTCAGATATATTTGAAAATATTAGATTCAAATGTTAAATAAAAATGAAGATTATACTAAATTTGTATGAGAAAATCAAATTATGGAATTTTTCCCATATAACAATGTGTGATGACATTTCGATAAGACTGTCAGATGATTTCATCATTTGTTTATAGGCGCATTCTACATTCTAAAGGGGAGCTCAGTGAAGATAGACATAAACAGTATGAGGAGTTTGCTATGTCTTATCAGAAGCTGCTGGCAAATTCTCAATCCTTAGCAGACCTTTTGGATGAAAATATGCCAGATCTTCCTCAAGACAAACCAACACCAGAAGGTAAGGTATTCTTAAAAATAAACATTGTGTTTTCTTATAAGCATTGTCACTTACCTTTTGGCTTGTCAGATGTGCAGTATTGAGAATTTCAGTTTTTAAAATGGGCCAGGCATGGTGGCTCATGTCTGTAATTTCAACACTTTGGGAATCTGAGGCAAGAGGATTGCTTGAGACCAGGAGTTTGACAGCAACCTGGGCAACAGAGTGAGGCTCCCATCTCTATTAAAAAAAATTTTTTTGAATAAAGAAATGGTATTAAAACCTATTGATAACCTTGAAAAGCTATTTGTAATGATCCCTGAAGGGAAGAGTCTCTGGACAAAGAGAATAATAATTAACTCATATGGTAATATGATGAGTTCATTCAGATTTTTTTTTTTTTTTGAGATGGAGTTTTGCTCTTGTTGCCCAGTCTGGAGTGCAATGGCATGATCTCGGCTCACCGCAACCTCTGCCTCCTGGGTTGAAGCGATTCTCCTGCCTCAGCCTTCCAAGTATCTGGGATTAACAGGCTTGTACTACCACACCCGACTAATTTTGTATTTTTAGTAGAGACGAGATTTCTCCATGTTGGTCAGGCTGGTCTCAAATTCCCAACCTCAGGTGATCACCCGCCTCATCCCCCTAAAGTGCTGGGATGACAGGCGTGAGCCACTGCACCCGCCCTCATTTAGGTTCTTGAGTATAGATAGATATCTTCAAATTTCCAGTCAATTCTGTTTACTTAGAAATCTTAATGGTGAAGTATTTGTAAAATATGCTTTTATAATTAAAGAAAAAATTTTATTTAATATCTTCAGTAAGAAATACCTATTGTATACTGTGACTGCATTTATTATATTTATATATAATAATGTACATAATTCCTATTTTTTTCCTTTTTTTTTTTTTTTTTTTTTTAAAGATGGGGTTTCACCATAATGGCCAGGCTCGTCTTGAACTCCTGACCTTAGGTGATCCACCCACCTCGGCCTCCCAAAGTGCTAGGATTACAGGCATGAGCCACTGCGCCCGGCTCTTTTTTTTTTTTGAGACAAAGCCTTGCTCTGTTGCCCAGGCTGTAGTGCAATGGCACAATCTCGGCTCCTGGCAATCTCTGCCTCCTGGGCTCAAATGATCCTCCTGTCAAGTCGCTGGGACTACAGTTGTGCACCACCATGTCTGGCTAATTAGAGATAAGATTTTACCATGTTGTTCGGGCTTGTGTCAAACTCCTGAGCTCGAGCAGTCCTCTTGCCTTGGTCTCCCAAAGTGGGAGATTATAGGTGTGAGCCACTGTGCCTGGCCTCCTACTCAGTATCTCAAAAATCAGTCTCAAACTTTTTGAATGTTTAAAAAAAAAAGTTTCATCATAGAATTTGTTTTGGTTGTGCCTGGCTTGTTTCTCAGAGCTTTCTCAGTCTATTTGTTATGATGTTTTAGAACCAAAATCTCTTTGTAATATTTAGCATATGGCCAGGTGCAGCGGCTCACGCCTGTAATCCCAGCACTTTGGGAGGCTGAGGTGGGCGCATCACAAGGTCAGGAGTTCAAGACCAGTTTGGCCAGTATGGTGAAACACTGTCTTTACTAAAGATACAAAAATTAGCTGGGTGTGGTGGCATGCGCCTGTAGTCTGAGCTACTCGGGAGGCTGAGGCGGGAGAATCACTTGAACCTGGGAGGCCGAGCTTACAGTGAGCTGAGATCATGCCACTGGAAAAAAAAAAAAATTAGCATATGTGGGTATTGATTTGGTTGATTTCTTTCTTTTTTTTTTTTCTTTTTTTTTTTGAGATGGAGTCTCACTCTGTCACCCAAGCTGGAGTGCAGTGGCGTAATCTTGGCTCATTGCAGCCTCCACCTCCTGAGTTCAAACAATTCTCCCACTTCAGCCTCCCAAGTAGCTGGGACTACGGGTGCGCGCCACCACGCCCGGCTGATTTTTTAATCTTTAGCAGAGATGGGGTTTCACCATATTGGTTAAAGCTGGTCTCCAACTCCTGACCTCGTGATCCACCTGTCTTGGCCTCTCACAGTTCCGGGATTACAGGCATGAGCCGCTGTGCCCGGCCTTGGTTGGTTTATTTCTTTACCTTTTTTTCCCTAAATGTCATATTGAAATTTAAGGTAATTTTTCTTTTCATTTAAAGTTACTTTAAATGTATTTTTAGACATTTTCCAGAGTTAATAAACCTTGAAAAAAATCCTGTTATTTGTTATTTTTTTTTTTTTTTTAAATTTTGGAGACAGAGTCTCACTCCATCACCCAGGCTGGAATACAGTGGTGCAGTCTCAGCTCACTGTAACCTCTGCCTCCCAGGTTCAAGTGATTCTTGTGCCTCAGCCTCCCATGTAATAACTGAGACTACAGGCATGGGCCACCATGCCTGGCTAATTTTTGCATTTTTAGTAGAGATGGGTTTTACCATGTTGGTCAGGCTGGTCTCAAACTCCTGAGTGCAAGTGATCTGCCCACCTCAGCCTCCTGAAGTGCTGGGATTACAGGCATGAGCCATTGCACCCAGCCCTGTCTTTTTTTCTTTTTTTTTCCTCTGTCGCCAGGCTGGAGTGTAGTGGCGTGATCTTGGCTCACTACAAGCTCCACCTCTCAGGTTCAAGCAATTCTCCTGCCTCAGCCTTCTGAGTAGCTGGGGCTACAGGTGTGCGCTGCCACCCAGCTAATTTTTGTATTTTTAGTAGAGACGGGGTTTTCACCATATTGGCCAGGATGATCTCGATCTCTCGACCTTGTGATCTGCCCACTTTGGCCTCCCATAGTGCTGGGATTACAGGCATGAGCCACCATGCCCAGCGCCATCATTGTTTTAAAAGATCTTATTGGCCAGGCATGGTGGCTCATGCCTGTAATCTCAGTGCTGGGGGAGGCCAAGGCAGGAGGATTGCTTGAGGTGAATTTGAGACTAGCCTGGGCAATGCAGCAAGACCCTGTCTCTCTGAAAAATTAAAAAACATAAAACAAATTAGCCAGGCATGTGGCACAAGCCTGTAGTCCTAGCTACTTGGGAGGCTGAGATGGGAAGATTGTTTGAGCCTAGATGTTCAAGGTTACAGTTAGATAATGATCACACCAGGCACTCCAGCCTGGGTGACAGAGTGAGACTCTTGTCTCTTCAGAAAATTTTTTTTTTCATCAGACATAGAACTTAAGGGCAAGAATTTTTTTTCTTTCAGTACTTTAAAAATGTTACTCGTCTCTCTTCTAGCTTGCATTGTTCCACCAAGAATGCTCCTATCTTTTCTTACCTTTGTTCTTATTTATATAATCTATATATTTTTTCTCTCATTGCTTTAAAATTTTTCATTATCACTGATTTCAAGCAATTTAGTTATGGTGTAGCTTGGTATAGTTTTCTTCGTTTCCTGTACTTGTGGTTCCTTAAACTTCTTGGGTCTGTAGGTGTGTAGTTATCAAATTAGGAAAATCTTCACCTTTATTTTTCAATTATGTTTTCTCTTTTCTCTGTCTCCTCTTATCTTATAGGGACTCAATTACAATTATTTTAGGTTATTCAATGTTGTCCCACAGCTCACTGATGCCCTATCCTTTTTGTTCTTCATTATTTTTTTTTTCCTTTCGTTTTGGATAATTTCTGTTGTTATGTCTTCAAGTTCACTAATCTTTTCTTCTACAGTGTCTAATAACTTAATTTCATTTAGTGAGATCGTTTTTTTATCTCTCTATCGAGACATACTTTCTTTGTATCTGACACGTTCAATCTGTCTTCTAGCTTGCTGAACGTATGAAATACAGTTACAATAACTGTTTCAATGTCCTTGTCTACCAGTTTTGTCATCTGTGTCATTTCTGAGTTGGTTTCACTTGATAGCAGTTGATTGACCTCCTTTGCATGTCTGGTAATTTTTCGACTTCTTTGCCTGCCTGCTCATGTTTTATTGGATGTGTCCTAGATATTTTGGTATTCTTATAAATATCATTAAGCTTTGTCCTGGAGTGCAGTTAAGTTACTGGGAAATAGTTTCATCTTTGAAAGATGCTTTGTTAGGAGGTATGAGAGCAGCCTTTAATCTAGGGCTAATTTTTCCTAATACTGAGTCAGTACTCTCCTGGACTCTATCTGATAAAGTAGAGTCATAGAAGATTCTTCAGTCTCGTGGGTATACAGACTATTCGTGGTCCCATGAGCTTCTCTGTGAGTCTCAATCCCTTTCAGTAGTTATTTTCCCAGTCTTACCTAGTTTCCTCACACATAGGGGCTGATCAGTGCTCAGGTGAACACTTTGTTTCCTTGTACATAGGAGATGATCAGTACTCAGCTGAATGTTCAAGGAAAGTCTGCAAATCTTTTGAAGTCTATCTTTGTGCTGGTTTCTCCTCTCTGGTACTCTGTCCTGGGAACTCTAGCTGCCTTGGATAGAGTTTTACCAGACTCAGCTCTCATCTTCAACTCAGGTAGACTGCTTGGTCCTGCCTGGCTTCTCTCTTACTTGACCACAGCATGGAAAATCTCTTTAGGCAGTAAGCTAAGGCAATTGTAGAGCTCCGTTTTTTTGTTTGCTCTCAATCAGGGATTATTTTCCTCTACTGCCTGATGGCCAGTGTTTGAAAACGATTGTTTCAGTGTTGTTTGCTTGAATCTTTAGTTATTTTGGGTCACTGATTAGTTATTCTGGGTCACTGATAACAGTACTTCATCTCATCCAGAAGAGGTTTACATTGTCCAGTGATCAGAATATCCTTTATTCAGTTACTCATGTGTCTTAGATTTTTTTCATATTAATACATTAGTGCCATCTAATTCTTTTTAATTGCTACATAGTAATATCCTGTTGTATGATTGTGCTATAATTTACTTGTCCTCTGTTGATTAACTTAGTATTTTTGGTTTTTGGCTATTATTGTCAGTGCTGTAACAAAATCTCTGAACCTATTTCTTTCTGTATACATGCTAGTATTTACAGGATACATTCCTAGAAGTAGAATTCTTGGGTTAAGAGAATATATGCATTTTAAGTTTCAATATATAATGCCATATTTTCTATTAAATAAAGCTACACTGACCCAAATGCCCATCAATGGTAGACTAGATAGAAAAAATGTAGTACATATATACCATGGAATACTATGCAGCCATGAAAAAAGAATGAGTTCATGTCCTTTGCAGGGAAATAGATGAAGCTAGAAGCCATCATCCTCAGCAAACTAACAGGAAAAAAACCAAACAGCACATGTTCTCACTTGTAAGTGGGAATTGAGCAATGAAAACACATGGACACAGGGAGGGGAACAACACACAACAGGGCCTGTCCATTACAGAATATCTTCAGACCATTATTCTCAGGAATAAATAGCATGTATCTACCTCTCTTTGTGCCTTGTGTTGAGATGCTTATACCAAGAGCAATCTCATGTTTATTTGACTTTTAAATCTCAGTGCTAACAAGTAACTCCGTAACCTCCTCTCACACACCAAATCTCTGTGAAGCCTATTAAATATTTCAGAAACTAGTCTTTCTGACAACTGCTTAACCACCAGTTTACAGAGGGTAAACTTAATATCTTACCTTGTCATATTCTGATACATTCAAAGCGAATCAAACTTGGTTGATGTTAATGAACATTAAATTCTTTTGAAGTGATCATGGACACTTCACAGGCCAGTGTGAAACACCCAATGATTTGGAAGAAACAAAGCTGTAACCCTGATGATCGGAGCCAGTTCTCCCATCCTAATTCATAAGGATGTGGGGAATGACGTGATTTGAACAAAGTGCAGATCAGCCTTATGTGCAATGAGGAAAAGCTGAAGACCAGTGAATTTGGCATTTGTTCAGGACCCATTGATAAGGTACTTGAGAGAGCAGAGCAAGATGGGAGAAATTTCATTTCTTGCAGCTGCAGAGAACTGGATACAGTGAAAATTTTAGAAACCAACAGCCATATAAAGATTAGCAGAAACTCAAACAAAATAGAAGTTCAAATAAAATAAATAGCTAACTTTCCGCACGGTTTAACATCTGCTTAATATTGCACGAAGAACCTTCCTCAAGGCCTGGTGGAGGTTTGCGTGAGTCCCAGTGGCTTCAGACATGTGGAGCAGCCACTGCATGCCAGGATTTCATGCAGCTTTGCTCATCTTTGATTATCCTCACACAATCTGGGATACCAGCCCCCATATACCTGCTTATTTATTTATTTGGGGGGCACATTTGTAAGCAACTTCTGATTGACCCTTGCTATGCCTGTGAAAGGAATGTGGTTTTGTTAGCATGTTACTCAGCTTGCTGATGCAAACAGCATTTAATCTCCAAGCAAACTGTAAATCTTCAAGTGTATGATGTGACTTTATCTCCAAGTAAATTGTCCCTGCTTGCTATGCCCAGTTCTCTGTTAGCCATGAGCTGCATACTGAATAGACACCAGTGGCTGGATAGATAAAAGAACAGATGGAGGAATGCTGTGAAAGTATACCCTTACACCTCCAGAGATGAGCCTGAGAACTTGGGAGCATGTGCACGAAGCACCGGGTATGAATGTAGCGAGCTCGCCATCCATCTTGAGAACTGTGTGACAAAAAAAGCCACACTTGAATGAATATTACAACCAGACAGGGGATGAAAACAGAATGGGAAATAAGAAAAGGGCCTTGGGTGGGGGTGGGAGTGTTCTTGTGTGAACAACCTTGCATGACTGAGGGCACTCTGTCCTCTGTCTCAGGCAAGGGGATGAAGCCTGACTCTCACCCAGCTCTGCTCTGTTGTATTCTGAGCAAGGTAAACGTCATCGAGGTAGATATTTGCCTCATGAAAATGAGTAGCTGTAGAATAAATTCCAAGAATGAGACTGTGAAATAAGGAAATAGTAACTAGTGGTAGCCTTTTTACCTGTTTATTTTTAGTTCAGCTCTCTTAATTAGCAGGAGCAAAGACTAAGTTGTTGCATAAATAACAACAACAAAAAAATAGAAACAAAATACCAGGAAATTTATTATGAGGATATATGTGCAGAGAATTGGAAAGCTGAGACGCACTAAGACCACTCCCCAGCTAGCTCGCTACTCGGTCTCTCTCAAGCACATATGGTCTGTATTTTGAAGATCTCTGCTTCTCTGCTTTCCATTTGTATCTGAGACATTTCCCTTTCTACTGCAGACATCCCCTGCTATCCCATAGCTTCTGCTTCCTCATTACTTCACAGTGCCCATGACCTTGGTTGTCATGGTCCCTACTCTGTTTCATGTTATAGGTGAAAGACTTGCCATTCTTTCAAGTTTTTTTTTTTTTTTTTGGTTCAGACTCCTTAGAGAGACAGGGGGTCTGACAGTTCTGGCTCATTTTTCTAGCTAGGTCCGGATTGTAGGCACTAGGCAGCTTCACAATGGTCTGCTTTGTACAGGAACCCACCTCTGATTAACAGTACCTGTGCTGTGCAAAGTAGAGCTGAAGCTGTGAGCCAGGGCAGGTAATCTAAAAGGAAAATTGAACACGATAGATGTGATAATTTGACACATCAAAGAAGGAAGCTTAACTAATTCTGATTCTAGAAGGCATTCACTGAGCAAAGTGAAAATCCTCTTTTAGTGCATATTTAATCAATATGGCCAATTAGGTATCTGAAGGGTTTTATTTTGGTAAAAGAAAGCAGGAGAATCTTTGCCTTTCTGTGAAGGAACAGAGAGGGGAATCTGGGGTTATTCTACCTTACATTAGGAAAGGATTAAGAAGTTGAGAGAATTAAGGAGAGATAAGCTTACTCTTCATCGCTGAAGATTTCAATATTAATAACTTGCTGTAACTAGGTTACTGATACTATGGAGTTCCTTAATGAGAGGTCTTTGGGGACTCTTCTAGATAATTTTGATAAGCTGTACACCTTTATGGAACTCAAAACTATGAACAAAAGAGGACATTTTCCTGTGAACCAAGATATCTTTCCTCTGTGTGAAGCTAATTTGCATACTTAACCCATGATTTCTGGTAACTCTGTAGGTAAATTGTTACATATGTAACCAAAATAAGCATCAACATACAGACAGAGACATTGCGCCTTACTCTATTTGCACCTGGAAGTACCTCTAGCTCAGATCATATGCTGTTTTTTGGCAAAAGTTGAGAAACCGTGTTGCTGTGTATACTGTTAATATACAGGGTGCCATTGCTCGTACATATCCACTTAATGTCATAGTGCCAAGAATAAAAGCAGCCTGTAAAATATACTCTTGATTGATCAGTAAGAAAATTAGAAAAAAAAATACGTTTCTTTAATAGACATGGAGGCAGTTTTGAGAACTGAGATTTAGGGAGTCATCGATGTCTTTTTAAATGAATGGTGCACAGAGACTAGTCAGTTGAAGTGGAGAAAGAAAATTTGGCATTAGCCTACTTTGGTGACTTGCTTGGATTTAAATTCGAAAGCCCACATCATCTCTACATTAGGAACACTGAAATAATTGATTGATCTGCTAACCAGTGTGTATAATGATTCAAACTAGAGGAAAAAGGCCAGTGTAAAGAAATCAAATACACTGAGAGAAGAGATGAGACAAGAAATTATCATTCCCCAAGCTTTTCTGAGGAATAAAAATCTTAACGAAGTCAATTTGCGATCAATTGAAGAGAAGAAGGTTTTTTAACTAGGTAGCCTGACTTCATAAAGGACAAGTCCTGTCATACTAATCTAATCTTCTGAGATGAAAATGAAAGGCTGGGTAGATCATGGAAAAAGATTTGTGTATAATTCATTTAGACTGTAGCTATGATTTGAATGTGATACTATATGGTATGCCCATTAGCCCTTACCTGACTGTCTGAGGTAGTAGATATCAGAGGCTCATTGTCCACCTGAGGACAAATATAAGGAACAGTTCAAGGCCCATTGTTACTTGTGTTTCTTTTCACAGTCTGGCATTTGAATTGAAATGCACATGAGTGTTTACTTTGCTCACTGCACAAAACTAGTGGGAGAACTAGGAAAGAGAGGGATAAGTAGAAAGAAGCTTGAAAAATATAGTTGTCCAGAGATAGTGCCCTCTCTTCTTAGAATACTTATATTCTAAACTTCATGCTGGCATTTAAATAAGGAACATCATCAATAATTTTCTATATTTTTATTTTCTAGTTAGCTCACCTGAGGATGATGACTTATACCTCATTTCTATTTCCTACTGCACCTGATAAGCACATCAAAACAGTTTTTCTAATCACACAATTGCATTCACAATCCTAGAAAATAGCCTATCCTGTATTCTTTCCATACAAAAAAAGGATATTAGTTTAGAAGGTACAGAATGCTAAGGATCCAGCTGCCAACACAGTCAAGAGTCACTCTCTCTGGCCCAACCCAACCC